>JBBBWG010005758.1:7080-26760 GCA_037176905.1 Azolla pinnata
GGATCAGGTCTTTCGGAATCAATGGCTCCTATATTCATATATAGCTTAGCAATCCTCTCCATTTTTATCATCCTTTGATGGATCAGGTCTTTCGGAATCAATGGCTCCTATATTCATATATAGCTTAGCAATCCTCTCCATTTTTATCATCCTTTGTTGGATCAGGTCTTTCAGAATCAATGGCTCCTACTTGTGTATATACATATAGAGCTTAGCAATCCTCTCCATTTTTATCCTCTGATGAATCAGGTCTTTCAGAATCAATGGCTCCTATATGTGTATATACATATAGAGCTTAGCAATCCTCTCCATTTTTATCCTCCTTTGATCAATCAGGTCTTTCAGAATCAATGGCTCCTACATGCGTGTATATACATATAGAGCTTACCCATCCTCTCTAATTATCGTCCTTTTTGAGAATGAACCAGGCCTTTGAGAATCAATGGCTCCTACATTCATTAGCAATTCTCTCTATTCTATCATCTTTTGATGAATCAGGCCTTTCAGAATCAATGGCTCCAAGATTCATGTATACACATATATAGCTCAGCAATTCTCTCTGCTTTATCATTCTTCGAATGAACCAGGCCTTAGAGAATCAATGGCTCCTATATGCATATACACCTAAGCAATCCTCTCTATTTTCTCATGCTTTGTGAGCCAGGCCTTCAAGAATCCATTGATACACACACATATATGTGTATATGCAACATATTTTGTTTCATGATCACATGTACAGAATCATCCTTTGAATGAACCAGATCTTTGAGAACAATCCATTGGTATATATACATATATATATGTATATGTATAAACAACATCTTCGTTTCGTGCTTACCTGCGCAGACTTGTTGTCATGGGACAGATGGAAGTAGATGTTGGTGTCCTGGGAGAGCCATGCTTTCCTCTGGAAGTAATCTACAAGCTTGTCCAGGGCTTCTTCTTCCTCGTCCTCGTACTTGTCTGCGTAGGCGAGCTTGTCCCTTACGCTCGACTGCAATGGCGTCACAACTTGCCCCCCTTTCACTTCCTTTATGATCACAAGCCTGAACAACTTCTCAACAGGAGCTGCAGATGGACATGTCAGATCTTAGTTAGCCCTATGCCTTAGCCATGTATGGTACAACACCTGATGATACCGATGTTCAAACCCTAGTTCTGGAAGGGATATCTCATACCAATTCATACTGAACCCTACAGAGCTTCAGCTTTAAACCCTAAACCCTAAACCCTAGCCATGTATGTGTAATACCTAACCTAGGTGACTTCAAAACCCTGCAGCTCAGCTCCCAACAATGTTCAAACCCTAGATCCACAAGGGATATCTCATACAATTCATACTGAACCCTGCAAAGCTTCAGCCTTTAAACTCTAGAACCCCTGAACACTAAACCCTAGCCATGTATGTGTAATATCTAACCTAGGTGGCTTCAGAACCCTGCAGGGCTTCAGCTTTAAACCCTAGAACTCCTAAACCCTAAACCCTAGCCATGTATGTGTAATGCCTAACCTAGGGTAACTTCAAAACCCTGCAGCTTAGCTCCCAACACACAGCTAAGAAAACCCTAATGACATTACCAGTTTTCAGTGCTAAGAAAACCCTAATGACATTACCAGTTTTCAGTGCTAAGAAAACCCTAATGACGGCGTAACAACAAGACGACTCATGAGTCACGATGCCAAATCCTGAACCCGCATGTTAGGACACAGAGATTAGCTGTTGATGCCAAAACCTAGACGGATTCAGGACGCCTGAACCCTGAGAAACGGCAAATCGAGCACACCTTTGCAGAAAGAGGAGAAGAACCCGCTTCCTTCTGCGAGCAGCTCATCCACGGTCTTGCCTTTGAATTCCGACAAGCTGTTCACGACCCCCGGCTCGGCGTAGAGGCCAATTGCATAGAACTTGATCTGAAGGAAGTGGATCTCTGTGTCGTAAATGCCTGCGTTTGCACCACCAAAGAGAGATTTTTCCAAGCAGATACACTCATCATTGCACAGAACGGTTAAGCCGCAGCAAAGCAGCAAGGCAACAAACCAGAATTTGGAGAGAGAGAGGGAGAGAGAGAGAGAGGCTTACCATTTGCCAAGAGGACAAGAGGTTTAGAAGAAGCCGGGGAAGCTATGGAGCACGGGAAAACGGAGCCTTCGAAAGAGACGGATTCTGAACCCACTGAGCAAAACCCAGAAGGAGAAAACAAAAAAAAGAGAGAAGAGAGAAGACCAATTAGAGCAACATACAAGAAGAAGACAAGACGAAGTCGATGACGACGGTGATGACGACGAAGGAAAAGGAGACCTAAATCGCAAGACATTAGGGTTTAGGGTTTAGGGTTTAGGGTTTTTTCCACTTACTTGCAGAGATGGCTGCACGATCAAGAAGAGGGGAGAGCGAAGAAGATGCTGATGCTGATGCTGATGCAGAAGAAGCAAGAAGAAGAAGGCAGATTCAGGATTTGTGCAAGAGATACACAGAGGGAGAGAGAGGAGAGGAGAGGAGAGGAGATGGAAAGATCTTTATAAGGAGGGAAGGGAAGCCGGCGATGGCGATCGATGCACAGGGGGAAAGAGGATGGGGGGGAAAGAAAAGAGCAGAAGAAAGAAAACGAGGATCACGGGGCCATCGCCAATCCTCGAGCGATCCGTGTCGTCTGCGTCTTCTTCATCGTCTTCTTCATCGTCTTCTTCTTCACTTCTTCTTCTTCACTTCTTCTTCTTCATCGTCTTCTTTCTTCTTCTTCTTCTTCTTCTTCTTCTTCTTCTTTCATTGATTGCACTTTCCCTTGCCTCTCATTAATGACCCACTAACAACACGTTTAGGGTTTAGGGTTTAAGGTTTAGGGTTTAGGGTTTAGAAGAGACTTGCCTTTAGGGTTAGGGTTTATGGCCCAGGGAGATGCATTAGGGTTTATAGATCTACCAAGCGTTCGAGAGGGAGTTGCATTAGGGTTTATGGATCTACCCAAGTGCTCAAGAGGGAGTTGGATTAGGGTTTGTAGACCTGCCAAGTGCTCAAGAGGGAGTTGCATTAGGGTTTATAGATCTACCAAGTGTTCACGAGCGAGTTGCATTAGGGTTAGGAACTATCTAAGGTTTTGGGTATGGGGACTTCCTCTTTAGGGTTAGGATCTATCTAGGGTTTTGGGTATGGGGACTTCCTCTTTAGGGTTAGGATCTGGCTAGGGTTAGGGGACTTCTCTTTAGGGTTAGGATCTGGCCACCAGGGTTTTGGGTTTAGGGGACTTGTCTTTTAGGGTTAGGATCTCGGGTTTCATGGCTTAGGGAGTTGCCTTTAGGGTTAGGATGATCCTAGGTTCAAGGATTTGTTAAGATCTGAGTTAAGGATTTTAGGGGTTTTAGGCGGGTTGTTATGTGTCTGGTCAGTGTATTTCATATGTCGTAGATTTGATATATTCAATTCGTACCCTCATTCCCAGATCTGGCTCGATCGATCGACGATGGAATAGATATACGAGCAAATGAGCTTTGTAGATTAAATCCATCTATAAGTTTTTACAACAAGCTCGATCAAGATCTCCAAAGACTTATCACATAACTTTGTTCTCATTCGCACACGTTGAGCTTTGTTTTATTGACGACACAGAGGCAGCAACATTACGCGTCACGATACCATTCGTTTGCTTAGTTTTTTCTTCTTCTGTGGGGCTTCCTTTTCATGTTCGAATCTTCAGCTTTCCAGAGCTCTCGTTTTACTCTGGAAAACATCCCAACATAAGATACTTGACAATGGTGGTTCTACATGAGAAGATAGAAGAAGAAGAAGAAGAAGAAGACCACATGAACTCTCGGATCAATGAATGATCCAACATCTTCGACTGCCTTTTCTTTATCATCGTTCCAGATGCGTCTGACTAGTATAAGCATCTTCCACTACTACTAGGGCATAACCGCGATGCTCTCCAAGCAGAATCACGTTAAGGCCTGCTAAAACAAAAACTCGCCAAATCACGAACGAGCTAATGCGCCATTGCAAGATCTGGCGCACCATTCCGTTCGCCTAATTTAGTTAGCCAAAACCACTTCACCGGACAAGTCTGGTGCTTCACAACACTCACCATGATCAGTCAAGCTTTCTTTTTTCTACACTTTCAATGGATTCAGCGGACCAACCAATGGACCGATCTCGGAGCAAAGCTTTTGATGTGCTTCGAAAAGAATGGAAGGCACAAGAACAAAACCCTAAAAATGGGTGCTAAAGAAAACCCTAAATCTCCATAGCTACTACCGTTGTTGCTTGATGGTGTTTCATGAAGAAGGAATGGAGGAGGAAGAAAGAATGGAAGGCACAAGAACGTGCTTCTGATTGTGGGCGATTTCGGTTAGGGGGCGAATTTGGAACATGTGCAAAAAGCATGCTTCTTCTGATGTGCTTCGAACAGAATGGAAGGCACAAGAACGAAAACCCTAACAATGGGTGCCAAAGAAAACCCTAAATCTCCATTGCTACTGCCACTGTTGCTTGATGGTGTTTCATAAAGAAGAAGGAAGAAGAAGAAGGAGGAAAGAAAGAAAGAAAGAAAGAAAGATTGTGGGCGAATTTGGAACATGTGCAAGAAGCATGCTTCTTCTGATGTGCTTCGAACAGAATGGAAGGCACAAGAACAAAACCCTAACATCAGGTATTTTACGATCCTTAACGCAATCTTATTATGCTCTTTTCAATTTCGGAAGTTCAAATCCTTATCCTAGATTAGATCCCTCCAATTCATCAGGCTCTTCAGGAATTCAAGTCTTCCTTGCAGATTCTCAAGCAAGACCATGCTAAATGGGTGCCAAAGAAAACCCTAAATCTCCATTGCTCCTACCATTGTTGCTTGATGGTGTTTCGTGAAGAAGAAGGAAGGAAAGAAAGAAAGATTGTGGGCGATTTCGGTTTTGTGGGCGAATTTGGAACATGTGCAAGAAGCATGCTTCTTCTTCTGCCGATACCCTAGACCAAGCTCTCCATCTCCTGCTGCAGGCCCACCACCACGACCATTTCTACATCGCCTTCCTCCGATCTTGTCAGAAACAGCGGCGCTTGCTTCACGTCACCCGCCTCCTTGCGCACCTCTCCCTGCAGTGCGGCGCAAATCGCTTCTCGGGTAAGCTCGCTGACTGCTTCGTCATCGCCTTGGTCAAATGCGGCGCGATCCGAGAGGCTTTCCGCTTGCTTCTCCAGCTGCGTTTCCGCAGCGTCTACTCATGGACCGCTTTGATATCTGGTCTTACACAATCCGGGCACGCCATGGAAGCTCTTCAAATGCTGGAGTACATGCGAATGGATGGTCTTGAACCCAATCGCTTCACTCTAGTCAGTCTTCTCAAAGCGTGCGGAATCGCGGGCTGTTTAGAAGACGGGCGAGCCATCCATGCCCTCGCCCGGAGCAAGCGTTTGGATTCGGATCTTTACGTATCGAGCTCATTGATCAGTATGTACAGCAAATGTGGGAGCCTCAGGGAGGCAGAGGTCGCCTTCGATGGCTTGTCGGATCGGAATGTCGTAGCGTGGAATGCGATGCTATCGGCGTATCTTCAGCACAATCAGGTTGAGAAAGTGTTGGAGCTCTACAGGAAGCTCGCCAGCAAAGGAATACGACCGAACGAAGTTACGTTCATGTTCGCCATTCAATCGTGCGGACTTCTTGCCAGCAAGGAGGAGGCTGTCTGCAGCCAAGCTACGAAGCCGGTGTCCATTTCGATAGGTCGCGCGTTGCATGCCGATTTCAAGAAGAACGGGTTCTCGCCGGAGGCTGGGAATTCTCTCGTGAACCTCTACGGAAAATGTCGAAGTGTTGGAGAAGCCCAGAATGTGTTTGTTTCCTTGTGCCCATGCGGAGTGGCTTCTTGGAACGCGATGATGTCGGCATATGTTGAATCGGAACAAGGAAATCTGTCATTACAGCTTTACAGCCACATGCTCAAAGAAGGTGTGAGCCCAGATGCTTGGACCTTTGTTATCATAATTCAGGCATGTTCCCTCCTTGCAGATAAAGAACAGGCATCATCGCTAGCAGAGAATCGTTCTATGAAACCGATCTGTCTCGAGATCATCTCTGCAATACACGCGGACATGGAACTGAAGGGCTTCGCCTCCCATAGCTTCATAGGAAACACTCTGCTGACCACATATGGAAAATGTGGAAACCTAACTAAAGCAGCCGACATCTTCTGTCGCCTTCAGAATCCTAATGTCATCGCATGGAACGCAATGTTATCGGTTTATATCGATCAAGGCCACGAAGATGTGGCCCTGCATTTGTACAGGCAAATGGCGGAGGAGAATGTGCCTTCAAATGAACAGACCTTCACTATAGTTATTCAGGCATGTGTAAATATCCTAGATAAGCAAGAGAACACTGCTGGGACGAAGTTAAAGACGGAAGAAACAGCTCCCTGCACGATCGGAAAGGCATTGCATGCCGATGCCTTGAAGGAAGGGTTTGCATCAAATGCATATGTTGCCAACAATCTCGCGAGCATGTATGGAAAGTGTGGCATGGTTATCGAAGCAGAACATGCATTCCAGGGCTTGTCTCGACCTAATAGCATGTCATGGAATGCGATGCTTTCTGCGTATGTGGAGAATGGGCGTGGAAAAGTGGCTCTTCAGCTGTTTAGACTGATGCAAGAAAAAGGCATGGCTCCCAATAGGCTTGCATTCAAGCTTGCGCTCCGTGCTTGTACTATTCTTGATGGTGAGGAGGGTCTCAATGTAATCAAAGAGATTGTCCAGGCATTGCACATGGACATCATAAAGGAAGGATTCGATGAAGACCCGCTGGTCGGAAGCGCACTCATGGGTGTTTATAGCAAGCTTGGACTAACGAATGAAGTAGAAAAGGTGTTCGGGGAGTTGTCTTTTGATGATATAAGGGCTTGGAACGGAATGCTGTCGGCCTATGTGGAGAATGGCCTCGCGGAAGAGGCATTCCATTTTTATAAGACGTTCCAGCATTACCATAGCGTGCCAGATGATGCCACATTCTTTTGTACTCTGCAAGCTTGCAGTAACCTTGGACTCATTTGCTTCTGTAGGGAGCTTCACTTTACTGTTATCTGCACTGGACATATCGAGAATCCCCTTGTGATGACAACGCTCATCCACGCATATGGGAACTGTGGCAGCATGATCGATGCAGAGTTGCTGAATGATGAACTACCCAAGTCTGATGTTGTCGCTTGGAGCGCGTTGATTGCTGGCTGTGCTAAACAGGGAAACCTCGCTGCAAGCCTTCGCATGTTAGAGCTGATGGAATGCATGCTATGTATGCCGAATGGGGTCACTTTTCTTTCGTTTCTCAACGCTTGCAATCATGCTGGGCATCTGCATGTTGGTCTACAGCATTTCATTCGAATGACGATGCGTTACGGGATCACACCAGATTTCAAGTGTTACGCCAGCATGATCGACATGATGGGCCGCGCTGGTAACTTCGTAAGAGTAGAGAGTATATTGACGAAAATGCCGACTCGTCATCGTCATGGAGATCTTTGGCTTTCCATGTTGGGTGCATGCCACATCCATAACAATTTGGAACTTGGAGCGTATGCATTCCAGCGTTCTGTAGAAGTACAACCATGTGATGTAGCAGCGTATGTTTCAATGGCAAATATGTATTCTAGTACATTGAATCCCCAGCTAGTTACCAGTCTATGAGGTTAGGGAGGCTTAACCTTTTCCAGGAAGCTCAACAACAGAATACCTAGCCGCAGTGATCCATCCTTAGGGACCCAAAAAATTGTAAGTAGTCACTGTAAACGGGGCTCATGACAGTTGATGAGCTAAAACACTCTCTCAAGTCAGCAACTGTCAAGACTACTGGCAACCTGAAAGGAAACCATGTTACAGGGTCCTGAAAAGCACACTTCTGATTATGCATACACCGCTTGGAAGCAAAGATCAGTCTAAAAATTGCATGCATGTAATTTGACAACAGTGAAATCAAACATGTATACTTGACATGTTATTTAAGAATGGGTCCATCTATTTACTTGGAATACGGTCCTCTTTGTCAATGACAGCCTTTGATTGCAAATGTTCTATACGATGTACTTGGTAGCAAAACAATGGATAATTCATGGACTTCCGAAGTCCACAACAAACATAGTACTCCAATTGGGTTGATTTCTAGGATATTAATTAAGGTATATCCAATTCAAGTCTTTTTTATCAGTCAAACAATAACTTGAATACGCCCTCTTTGTCAATGACAGAGCCTTTGATTGCAAATGTTCTATACAATGTACTTGGTAGTCAAACAATGGAATAATTCATGGAATTCCAAAGCCTACAACAAACACAGTACTCCAATTGGGTTGATTTCTATTTGGATATGGATATTAAGGTATATACAGTTCAAGTCTTTTTTATCAGTCAAACAATAACTTGAATACGTCCTCTTTGTCAATGACAGAGCCTTTGTTTGCAAACGTTCTATACAATATACTTGGTAGCAAAGCAATGAATAATTCATGGAATTCCAAAGTCCACAACAAACACAGTACTCCAATTGGGTTGATTTCTATTCGGACATGGATATTAAGGTACATCCAGTTCAAGTCTTTTTTATCAGTCAAACAATAACTTGAATAAAAGTTCCTAGCGGAATGATGTTCAAATAACATAATATTTTGAGAGGAAAGAAGATACAACTTCAAATGAATTTTTATTTATCATCAGAATCCGTGAGTATACATGGCTATTTCATGCCACATGAATCCAATGCAAACAAATACTTTTATTCTTGCATGATGAGAAGTGGCAACATTATTTTTATATAGACCCATAAAAGATATATCAGTATCCATCCTACAATTTGAAAGGTGATGGATCATATGAATGCAATTACAAGAAATATATATAAACAGGTATAAATACAGATTCTTGAACCTGTGCTTTTATCTGAGCTGACGACTTCAAAACGGCTTGAAGCAATTCTAGCAATGAATTCTGAAACTGTTCAACATTATGCGTGTTTGTTTTATTAATACTCACTCTCAACATGAATCAACAAAAAGAAGAATGTCGGCTCTTACCGTTGGTGGGCTGCAGATTTTCCTATCTCATAGTCTAATGACCTTATAGGAGCTTGTACCGTTTCTCTTCAACACCAGAGATTCCCATTTGAATTTCAATAACAGTGTGCAAAGGAATCTAAATAGCAAAGTAAGATTATGTAGCCTGAAATAAATACCCAGTAGGCTGTGGTTGCTCACTCAATATGCATATCAAAAGATTCATTTAGACAAGAAGAATCTAAATTATTAGAAGTAGTTCTACAAGGTGGTTTGCTTTGGTCACAACAATTTACCTCTACTCTATTCCTTTGGGGATAGCTCTAAGACGGTGCAAGTTCTCTCTTCAGAGATATTTTAGCCGGTATTGAACCCAACCTAGGTGTTCACATTGATATTGGAGCAGTCCCGAACTCGGTCGACCATAGATCCAATCCTCTTGCTGTTTGAGTAAACATTTATTTTATAACTCGTCCACTAAGACGTCAAGAGAGTCCTTTCTATTTGCAATATCTTGTAATACTGAATGCATTATCATTCACAACCCTAACTATTAAGCTAATACTATGCCTACATCCAAAAGTTTTGAAATGTGTATCATACTACAAATCTCTAGCCGGACATAACATCAGACAACGACTACCCTTCTGTTTATCTGCCAGTTTGTTACTTGACATATATACCCATAATTGGTGTTGGTTGTGTATTACAGAAATCTGTAAATTATTAAACATTGCAATATTGATTTACAAATTCAAACTTACATCTATGTAAGGAATTTGCTCTATTGGCTTGTCTGCAAAGTAACCATACAATGAGCGGAGAAGAGCCTACACAGTAAAAACCATCAATAAATTAGAAACTGAAAGGCTCATCAACGACGACATGCAGATGAAGATAAAGGTTATAACCTGATGTGTGACAATCAGTACAGGTGCATGCTGTCTTTCAAGCTCAATAATAACAGGTTCCAATCTACAAAGAGAAACATGTCACAGACTGATAAACATTGAAACTTAATGAAATGATACTTAAGACAAATTCCAATGACCTTTGTATGACATCCAAGTAAGATTCGCCACGGGGATATCGATAATGTAATTTATCCAACTTTCTGGCCCTGTTTAATTCTGACCATATTAGGATGACAAGATGAACACTAATAATAATTACAATCCCATGTTTGGAGCACTATGTTGACTTACTCATATTCCTCAGGAAACTTGATTCTAATCTCCTCGTATGTCATTCCATCACAGATACCAGCATTTATATCGTCCAATGCACGCCATTGAACCTGAGGAATGTCATGCTCTTTGTTAATTTGAAGCTCTCTCAAACATAATTTCTTATCAAACGTTTCCAAGAAGCTCTCTCAAACACTGTACACACCATAGTACTAACAAGAAAAGGAGCTATCAAGTGTAACCCATTCCAAAATAGCGCTTTCAAAATATCTTTTTGCTGACATGGCCGATGTTTATGACAAATGGGCGTTTACTAAGCTTTAGCTTTGTTTGTTGGACAGAGGTACATGAAGAGTGCCTCTTTCACTTTTCAACTCTTTGCTTTAACAAGAAGTGAAACGCTTTATGGGCTCATCATTTTGGAGGAAGTGGAATCCAACTACTTGATGTTTCATTAACTGATATCTTATATAAAGAGTAACTTCACCTAGGAACATCTTACTTTGGGAAATTCGGTAATGTGTGCTGCAGTATCAGTCGTCCTTTGTAACGTGCTTGTCCATATCTGATACAAAATCAATATCAGTAGGTTCAATACGATTCACTATTCCCAGTAAAACGTTTGCATATAAAATTAAGCAATATCATTAGTATTGTTTCATGCAACCTTGTATAACTTACAGATGCAGTCTCTTCGCTTTTAAGCCTCTCTTTCATGAAATCTGCAAGAACTGTGGCGTATTTGTTACCAGTCTCGCTACTCAAGAAAACCAGAAAGGATTAGAATCCACAACCTCATTCCCAGTAAAAGAAAGTAAAGTTTCCAATAGCTTTGCATATGAATTGCTAACTGTCCCATGGACTCTGCATTAAACAATATTTAGGCTGAGAAACAGAAAAGCAAGAATCGCCACAATTTGAGGAAAATAGAGAGTTCAACAGAATGAATAAAATGAGACGAAAGAAGAGGATGACCAAAACGGATGGAGATCAAGATGCGTGCTTTCTCGATTACACACAAATAGACATGGTGCTAAGCGGCTATCCTTTTATATTTCTTCAAAATGACAAAACCCAGAAGTTTTAGGCGAAAAATCTCTAAAACATTATGATGAGAACAAAAGAAAGTTTCAAAATTGAAGGAAAGTTGATTAGGAATAGGCAGATAGGCGGACAGAAACGTAGTAGTTCCAATTTGAAGGGCACAAGGTGCTAGTCACATTTCAGGCACTGAATCATAACACTGGGCTACGCAACAAAAATATTCATCTGTTTTATAGAAGTTACACTGCTGTTTCAGTGTAAGTAGCCTAAAACTAGATATGATGTAGCTTTTTTACAGTCAGCTTTAGATAGATATTATACTGCTCATGATAATTATGATCTGCATTGCAGAGCAATAACTCAATTTCTTTATCCAATTAAATATACATGTACAAGTACCTCAATTTCTGGTCACCACCAACATGACGGTTTATAGTGCCAAAACTCTCTCCAGGTCTAGTTAGAAATATTGGACGTGGATTCGTATGTGTGTTAACCTATGCAAAGCTTCCAGTTAAGAAACGTTTATACATTGTTATTTCTCTCTGCTTATATGCATAAAACATAAACTATTAATCTAAGGTCTCGAAACCTCATGCTAACTTAGAAACATGTATTTTTACTTCAAATGATGAAAAAGTGATATCTGAGTGAAAATTACCAGGAAAAAAAGAATTCGACTTGGAAGATAACCACTGATATTATTGATCTGAACCGATTCAATCCAATAGGCATGAACAAAAATAAAAGAGTATAAATATATCCTTTATGCATATCCCGCAGTTGCATTGTGATGATAGACTATACCTGCACCTGGCCACCTTCACCACCCACAGTGTCCATCATTTTGATGTATGAACCCTCTGCAACTGGTTCATAGACCTAAGAAACATCTCATTATATTAGTAGACAACTTGATATGTAACCAGGATCTCACATATAAACACGAAGATAACAAGCATAATCTTTAAGTACAGAATACAAAGAAATGAATAATCATATCTTCGGATTACTAGAGTTCAGCGACGTATATCTCAGCATCAAACAAACAAATCTTCATACATGGTCAATTACCCATCTTGGACGTGTTCTCAACTTTTCTCCTGACACAAAATCCAAAACCACCATATAGATGACCAAAATGCAATTTACCTTCTCATAATTGGCGAGGCGAGCCTTAAAGTCCTTCAATGCTTCTTCAATATCTGGCCTTTAGAAATTAAATGTATTAATGTTTGAAGTAATTTTATCCACTATCTTAATCATATGAATCCAGCAGTTCTCCTTTGAGCTAAAATCAAAATACAAGTTATCTTCCTGCTGAGTAAATCTATATTATTAATGTTTCCTTACATATCTACATAGTCTGGGCTTTGCTGAACCTTTAGTCCTATATTGCGATCTATCACTGCCCGATCATTGCATATGATTTCAAGAAAAATCACCTGCAAAACATACTGCATAAATTTCTTTTTCTTTACTTTAGTTTCCAAACAGATGAATGATAGGTACCAACCTTGCACTTTCCCTCACACATCTTCAAAAGCATATTACGTCTTTGTTGGGTGCTATTTGTTGCATCAAATATGCCAATCTGTCAGGAACAAATACTTTTTTCATGACTGTACAACTAGAGGAATTTTACAAATTTGAGTTCTACATATTAGGTAGAAACCAATTTCTACATCCACATATATTATTTTGATCATATAAGACCATAATAAATAGAATTTACACCAAAGATTAAATCATTATATCCCTGAGCTTACCTGTCCACTTCCTTGCATCCATGCTAGCATATCTTGCATAGCTAATAACGCTAGCTGACAATCAAACATTCACAAATTTGTATTTCCAAACAAAACAAATAGATCAGGGAAGAGACACCAAACTCAAAGATGCAGTAGAAAGAACCATGTTTACATACACATGTATGTAAATACAAATACAAAGCAGTACCTCGTTGCGTGCATCAAGACCTTCTGGGTTGTCACCTCGAAAAAAGTCAGCTTTCTGTTGTCGGACAAAAACATCAGTATCGACAGTTATAGGCAAGGGACCATGTCTACCACAGAACTGTGGATCTTCAATATGCAACCATTAGACCACAGAACTTTTGGACAAGAAAAATAAATTAATTATTGAGCCGTGTCAGTGATAAATATAATTTCTGGTTAGGCAACAAATATAGGCTGGAGTTTGTTGGAACACATTACATAGGGGTAATTGAAAAAACATAGTGTGTAACTCATCTAGCAGACACATTCATGTAAATTTACTGTTGAATTTTAGAGGAATCTAGAATTCTAAACTCTGCAATCATGAAAACCAGAATGATGAAATAATGAAGATTAAAAAACTTCAATGTAGATCTACCTGATCATGCCCAAGCACAGTACGTCGATACTGCAGGGCCAAACAGAGGACTCAGTATACGAGTGTTGATAAGAAATTATAAAATCCATTCTCGGAAATAGCGTACTTTCCCAACATTAAAGTGTTTCGTCACATGTCCCAACCATCTAAGATATCTGGTAAGCTTGACAGCTGTGAACGTTTTGCCCCTTGCTGGAAGGCCTACCTGCATCCAGACAAAGCTTACATTAGAAATACAATAAACGCATCAACTCCATGTAAAGTGTTGAACTGTTTAAAGTGATAAAGTGGCCTACATTTAAGACTTAGCTGGTTCCTAAATCAACATATATCAATTGTGTTATTGATGTCGTTTGAGACAAAAAAGGCCATGGGTAAAGGATATCAAAAGAAGATAGCATAAGTTTTACACGCAAATAACTACAGCTCTGCAGCCACCATTTAGTTTAGATGTTTCCTTGTAACAGAGACTATCAGTATACTTTCAAAGTATTCGAATGAGCATATAATCTATTTAAAAGGAAAGGGGGATGCAAAACAATACACTGATCGATATAAAGCATCCAATATTCACATAAGGTTTCCTCTATGTTGATTCATGAGCATGCTCATCATTATGGCTTCATATAAACTATCTAGTGCTCTTGCAAATACAACTAAAGCATTTTTAAGAGCTGAACTGATACCATTATGATTGCCAAACGCCGGCGTTCCTTAGGAACAAGCTTTTGATCAGTACCCAAATGTACTGGAGGTGGTAAGATCTCTTGCACATCCTACATCGAGAACATGCAAACAATAACATCGATCATGTTTTAGAGGAGATAACATGTAATGAGGATAAATTGCGACACAGACCTTCCCAGTGTTAGAACTATCTTGACTTGTTAAAGTATCGCCAAACCCCTTTGGAGTACGAGGAGAAACATCTGTAGAAATACTTTTTCCTTCACTTTCTGCATTCAACTCATCAGCTGATGGAATGCCCATTGGCATATCTGCTTCAGATCCAAGCACAACCAAGTCCTGCAATAAAGTGCTGCCGGGTTATTACCAATGTGTATACCAATCCATTCCCAGAATCTAGGTCTGTATATAGATTAGCACAACATGCTATCCATCACTCAACTGTGTAGTATCTAACCTTGTGGAAAGAACTGGATACCTGAACTGAAACAGTTCGTTGGCGTGGTAAGGATGATTTTTTTGTGAAACCCGAGCGCTCCACATGCTCTTGTGACTTCTCATCGCAAGATGCTCCATCCAACCCAGGCATCTTCAACTCCTGGAATAGCTAATCAATGCTTTCAACTTGTTTAAGTTTCGCCAATAACAAATTTTAATGACTAGTTTCCAATGGTTATCTCTCCTTTTTCATTCATATAAACGCAAACCCTCAAATCCTTCAAGATGCAAATGCAAATCTGATACCTTATGTTGTAACCATCAGCGATATGTGTGGTGACCAGTTATCTATTTGGTTTAACCTTAAAAGATCTAATCCAACGATATTAAGGTTTCATCAAAAAGGTAAGTATCTGGTGTTCCTAATGTATTAATTCTAAACCCTTGAAATTGACAAGGTCCACCTTTAACATGTAATGTACAAGGAAATTTATACCAACCTGACAATCCAGGGGTGCATATGCAAGGGAAGTACTTGAACGCATGTCTTCTTTATGGGCTCTCCACAATGTAGCAAGCGATGAAGGAGATATACACTCTACATGACACTCACTAAAAAGATCTATGCTTGATTTGGTGTCTGGAAGCTGAAACCTTGCATGTGATACAGAACTCTTGTTCTCATGAGCTCCTCTGATAGTGTAACTTGATTCCTCCTCTGATATCCACATACTCGGATTTTCTAGATCTTTTAAGAGGAACTTAAATTCTAGCCTTTCTGCAGAATGAAACTCTTGGCCATTAATATTAGTTACTGCAACTTTCTAGTATATTTGGCATCGGATTCACAAACCAAAAGAATTATTCCGCATACCATGAAAAGGCATGATGACGTCCACCTCCCACAGAAGCTCCGATGGATGCAACATTTCAATCTGCAAAGAGTTCGACATTCCGAGATTAATTTCCACGTCTGAACTCTCTTAGCACCATTCATTAATAAGGAACTCATAAAACTGTGAAGTTGACTCGTCAAAAGATACTGTAGTGGAGTTTCGTGATCCACGAATGATCAGAATCCCATTACCTATTCGAGACCTTCTAAGATCAACAAATTCATGCAAAAAACTAGCACGTATGCACATAGTATGAAAAAAAAACACAAGAAGCCATTGGTGACTGGAAAAGAAGAAGATAACAGTCAGTTATATCAGCACATGGACCAACATGTGAACAGAAAAAATCTTAAAAAGTTCCAGACCGAATTTATTTATATGCTTAAAAAGCCAACAACAAATGCCAGAAGTTCTGATGATTGGTCCGCTTCTTTAACAAACCCAAGTAAAGTCGAACTAGCAGGATCTTGCCAATTGTGAAAAAAATGTTTCTTTTCACGAGCTAAACTGCAATCCAAATTGCATGGAAACAAAACAAACAATCGTTCTAGATAAAAACGAATAGATATCCCGCATCAGAAAGCCTTAAACATACATGGGTAAAAAACTATACTGATACACATACACGAATGTGTAGATGTTTCCAGAAATCTATGTACATGTACATGCACAAAGAGGCATGCACGTCTGCGTAAAGAAGTGAGATTACGGATATAAACATGCACACGCATAAATACATACATACGTATATATATATAGCGAGAGAGAGAGAAAGAGAGAGAGTCGGTGAGAGAGCGAGAGCGATGAGAGCTTACAGAATTATTCGGCTGAAAAGATCCAAGGAAAGAAGACGGTCCCGAGACGCAAGGAATGAGGTGAGACGGGAGTCCTGCGTTGGAGTCGTGGAGCTTGATGGAGACGATGAGCACAGACCCGTGGGGGCCACCGCCAGAACCGACTTGGCCCGGCGAATCCATGGCAGGGTAGAGAACGGCAAGGAGAGAGGAGGAAGCTGAGGTAGAAGCGGAGAAAAGAAACCTTTCCACGCTTTTCTTGTTTCCTTCCTTTCTCCTCCGCCTCCTCCGCCTCCTTCAACCTGAGTTATATCCGCAAGTCTGATCAGCCGCGCAGAACGGATAAACACGAACGCGCAGGCACAGAAACGCGGTCTTCTCTCCTCTTCCTCTCTGTGTCTATCTTCTTCCCGGTTTGTCTGCTCACGCCATGGATGTGAGCTCCCCGTTTCTCCTGCTCACGCCATGGATATGGAGGAGAAGAGGACCTGCGTGAGCTGCTTGGCTGCGTGTGGGAGGGGTATCGTCGACAGTATTCAGAAACTCCCGCAAGTTCTATTAATTCCCAAAATGCCCCTCCCCAAAACCCACATACATACATATACAGATAAGAAGAGACTGGCAAATTTCTGATTGATTGCTAAAACCTAGAAATTTTTAGAGACCAATGCCTGGGTTTTTTTCCTCCATCGCTACATCGATTCGATCCGATTCGATTCGATTCGATTCGATTCGGATTTCGTGGTTTGCTGCCCTCGATCTGCTGCTTACCGATTCGCTTCTTGCTTCCTGCTTCCTGCTGCTGTTTTGCCGCTCGATTCCCTCGCCGTATCTTGCAACCGGAAGCTCGCAATTTCCCCGAAAATCTGATCACTTCGGCGTTGAGATTCAATCAAGCGGGCGCTAAATCTTTAGCGGGAGATCAAAAGCAGGCGTTCATCTGCAGTTTCTGATTTTTAGCTGGCATCCGAATATAATTAAAAGAACTGGTTAGGCGTTTTCCGGTATATGCGTGTGTATACGGTATATGCATGCGATCGCTCGATCCGAGCCTGCTTATTAGCTGCTTTAGGGAGATGTGAGCTCGCAAGATGCAGTTCCAACCTCGCCTAATCGGCGTCTTTGGCATGGCATTCTGATCCTTTCGTATACGCACATGCTCGTTGCCATCCCCCATGGTCCATGTCGTCATGTGCTCACCCGACGACTCCTTCATCGCCCTCTCGATCCTCCTCCTGCAACGTGCCCAGCTTTCCCTCCCCACACTCTCCTTTTTTTTCGAAAAAAAAATTTTGTCTCAATGCTCAAGTTGGGCTTGTAACCGATGTGCAGACAGATCCCATAATTGAGGCGGATCAGCGATCGAATTCGATCCTGAGATCTCTTGTTTCGTATGTATGGGTAAAGGGCATGGAACTGTTCGATCCATGCTGCGATCGCCTAATGTGTGGCTCTGTGGGGTGTTACTTCTCGTTCGAGGCAACTAGCTCTTGGAAGACATCTCAAATTCGCTGTTTCGATCGGCTCTTTCTTGGACCATATGCAATCGAGAGCCAATGCTATTGGATACTTGATGACGCCGTGGGGACCATTTTTTGAGGATAAAAAGCCAATAGGACCATTGAATTGTTTCTTAAGCGGCTCCGATAATAGCGAGACTAATCGCAACCCGCAAGAGGCTCATACCTTCAAATTACGGTCTCACAGGTCATACTTGATCTTTTAATCAAATCTATCGTCGTATATTACGATCAATTGTCGATTTAACCCTCTGGCGATGGATATGAAAGCAACATTGACCAAGCTTCGCTCGCCACATGCAGTAGTAGCTAGTGACATGAGTATGACCGAATCCATGGAAACTGTGTATGAGAAGAGGAGCATTCATCTGGCCCAGATAGATAAGGCCTAAGTATGTGGAACTCCCACCATGACAATGCACAAACTGATTCTTGACCCAGCATCCCAGTGCTAGAAGCTTTTCCAGTGTCGATCCCCTGATCCAGATCTGCAGGAACGAAGGAAGGAAGGAAGGAAGAAAGATATGTTTTAATGTCATCTTCGAAAGGGCCAGTAAGGGCCCATGAGGGCAAAAGGCACTCCTCCGCCGACGACGAAATCATTAGATCAATGACCGATCGATCGTGGCGCGAAGCTGGCACAGGAATCTTCCGACTCTTCTTCTGCATGTAGTTAGTTAGAGATATGGAGTTGGAGGTTCTCCTTCCAATGGTGGATGGAGATGAGACTTTTTTTCCTGACCAAACCCAACCGGGGTGTTATTATAAAACCCGGGGCTGCACGTCGCCTTTCAGAGCCTTTTACGCCACGATCCCATGGTACGGGCTCTGCCATGCTACTGTTAGCGGAATACGTCAATGTGTCTTTCTGTCTGTCTTTCTTTCTTTCTTTCTTTCTTTCTTTTCCTCGTCCGTCCGTCCTCTTCCTCTTTATCCTTAAGTCTTTTCTGTGTGGCTCACAGAACTCGCACCCGAAAGATTGTCATCGTGTGGCTAGACAAATCGATCCGATCTACGATCTATGTAGGACATGCTGCTCGATCGATCGGAGCTGATAAGAATCTACTAGAGGAGGCGAACGGGTCCAACGTAGCAGAGAGAGAGAGAGAGAGAGAGAAAGCACCCACCGTCGCTCGAGCCTAGCATGCTAACCAGGCGGCTTGGATCGGAGACTCTCGATGGAAAAGAGGCAACTGCGATAACTGGGAGTGCCAATCTGAAGATTCCAGTGCATGCATTGCCTGCAGGACATGTCTGTGACCGACTAACTGATACACCCCTTCTCCTTCACAACAACGGTAGCAACAGGATCTATCTATTTGAATCAATGATGTACAAGAAGCCAACCGTTCGATTCGGCTGCTCCGGTGTCGACTAACGCAAGAAGTACAGATAAGGATCGCTAGCAGTTTGGCAAGCACAGTATTAGCAACAAAAACAACAAAAACCACAACGACGACGACGACGACGATGACGACGATGACAACAACAACAACAGTAGCAACAGCAACAACAACAAAAACAACGAGGATGACGACGACAACAACAATAGCAGCAGCTACAACAACAACAAAAACAAAAACAACAACAACAATAGCAGCAGCTACAACAACAACAGTAGCAGGAACAAAATGAGCAACAACAACAACAACAACAATAGCAGCAGCTACAACAACAACAGTAGCAGGAACAAAATGAGCAACAACAACAACAACAACAA
>JBBBWG010005769.1:15563-27538 GCA_037176905.1 Azolla pinnata
GTGCATGTATGTATGTGTATGGATGCGTGCATGCATGTACGCATTTCTATGTATGTATGTGGTGCATGCATGTATTATATGCGTGTATATATATTTGTATGCTTTATGTGTTCATGTGTGTATGTGTATGTGTGCATGTATGTATGTGTATGGATGCGTGCATGCATGTACGCATTTCTATGTATGTATGTGGTGCATGCATGTATTACATGCGTGTACATATATTTGTATGCTTTATGTGTTCATGTATGTATGTGTATGTGCGTATGTATATATGCATGTGCGCGTATATCTAGGTTTATGTGCATGTCTGAGCGCATGCATGCGTGCATGCGTACGTATGTGTGCGTATTCGTATGTGTGAGCGCGTTTATGTGTGCATGTGTGTATGTGCGGATGTATGCATGCGTATTCGTATGTGTGTGCGCGTTTATGTGTGCATGCATGTATGTGTGTAGATGTATGCATGCGTGCGTAATAATGATGCGTGATCGTATATGTATGTATGTATGTATGTATGTATGTACGCATATGCTCGTGTCTGTATGTTGCTTGCGTGCGTATGTATGCCTGCATGCGCGTATGTATGTGCGCGTATGCATGCATGCGTGCAAGCGTGCGTGTATGCATGTGTATGTGCGTAATTATGCATGTGTGGATGTGTGCGAGGCATGCATGTGTATGTGCGTGCATGGATGTATGTGTGCGGATGTAAGTATGTACGCGGTCGTGTCTGTATGTATGTCCGTGTGCATGTATGCGTGCATGACATGCCATGCGTGCGTATGTGTGTATGCATGTATGTGTGCATGTATGCATGCATGTATGTGTGCGCGCATGTATGTATGTGTGCGTGCATGTATGTATGTGTGCATACATGTATGCATGTGTGTATGTATGCATGTATGTATGTATGTATGTGCTTCACGAAATCCAGAAGAACGAAGAAGAAGACGAAGACGGAGAAGAAGAAGAAGAAGAAGAAGAAGAAGAAGAAGACAGACGAAAGGAAGAAGACGACCACCCACCATCTCTCGCTCGCTCTCTCTCTCTCTCTCTCTGAAGACAGGAAATCGACAAAGCTTTGAAGCTCCGTCTCCTGCGATCGCCGGCCCTTCTCGCTTCTGCTTTGGTTTTGCTGCTGTTGTCGAGGAGGAGGAGGACGACGAATCGATGGCGATGGCGATGGCGATGGCGAGTTAATTATGGTGGTGCTGACGGTCCGGGTGATGGTGACCAGCTGAAAGGGATCGTCCATGAGGGAAGATCCTGAAGGCGCTCGTCCTCCGGCCGACGACTCCGCAGATCAAGAGGAGGCGCAGGAGGAAGAGGAAGAGGAAGAAGAAGAAGAGGAAGAGGAAGAGGAAGAGGAAGAAGAGGAACAGGAACAGGAGGAGAAAGAGGGGGAGGAGGAGGAGGAGGAGGAGGAGGAGGAGGAGGAGGAGGAGGAGGAAGCTTGCCATGGAAGCTTGGCTTTAATCAGTGAAGTCGTGGTGAAAGTGGCACAGGAAGAAGCGAGAGATGCAGGCGTGGAAGATGATGACGACGATGGTGAAGTAGAGGCAGACGGCGACGGCAACGAAGAAGAAGAAGAAGAAGAAGAAGAAGAAGAAGAAGCAGAAGAAGAAGAAGCAGAAGAAGACGAAGAAGAAGTAGACGAAGCAACAGCAGCAGAAGGCGACGAAGAACAAGAGATAGTAGAAGGCGAAGTGCGAGAAGAAGAAGAAGAAGAAGAAGAAGAAGAAGAAGACGAAGAAGAAGTGGGAGTGCAAGAAGACGATGATGGTGAAGACGACGACGACCAGGATGAAGAAGGAGAAGAGGTGAGAAGAGAAGGTAAAGAAGAAGAAATAGAGGAGGAGGGGGAGGAAGAAGCAGAAGAAGACGACGAAGATGAAGATGCGGAAGTGTTAGGGAAAGGCAAGGAATTTGAAGCAGGAGCGGAATCAGAAGCAGATGGAGAAGAAGAGCAAGCAGCAGGTGACAATGACGATGGATCAGAGGCAGATGAAGAAGAAGAGGAGGAGGAAGAAGAAGAAGAAGAGGAAGAAGATGATGACGACGACGACGAGAAGGAGCCTGCGATGGCAGACGTAACCCTAGAAGAAGACTTCTCTTCTGCAGGTGACGATCTTGCAGGGAAAGGTATGGTTTTCCTCCATCTCTCTGACCATTTCCGGTGCTTTTCCTGATGCCAGGATGGAAATGTATGCAGTACAGAGACCTTCACATGTTGTCTTGATTCCACAGGTGCCAAGAAAGCTCCGCCTTGTAGCAATCTCCAAGAAGAGTAAGTCCCATTTCTTCCCCTTCGTCGATTCCATTAGTCTCAACCCATTTGCTTCCATGAATTTCGAGTTCATTCCATCAAGCAAAGATCTGTGCAGCGTTCTCTGCTTCTAAAGGAATCAACTAGATATGTGGTATTTTGCATCTGTGTGCTGTGAAGATGGGATTTTGAGATCAGTTTACACTTACTAGCTGTATATATCCAACTATGATATACTTCTGTGGCAGAAGTAAGACTTTGCTGCTATGAGTTCTGCTCTTCTGCAACAGTTGTGAGAGCATTGTATGCGGTGTACATATAACTGCCCCACTCACTTACAAAGTATAGATCATCTCCATTTTCTGTCTATTTCTGCAAACATTCGGACGTTCCATGTTAATTGCGCGTTGTGTTGTATATATCCATCTACGAGAGAATGAATCTCAAAACACAGAGACACGTGCTCGGTTGGAACTATTCATGTTTACTGATATCCGATTTGTGCTGTCAACAAATGCTTCTGATCCTATTGTAACCTCCTTTGCTTGGTTGACACCTGTGTTGTGTAGCCCTTAATCATCCTGTAGTGATGAATGAGACACAGCAATTGAGCCGAGTCGGTTGTAGTGGTTCTTTGTTGATGAGCTTGTTTGGTTTGACTTTTTGACTTTCAATGCCTTCCTCATTGTGTCTGGCTAATGGGGCAAAGCCATTCTTTGAACCAACAGTGGTATCTCAATTATTTCATAGATAAGAGTCCCAATGGAAGACAGAATTGTTCGTCTGATTTCTCTCTGATAGGGAAAGTCAGAAAAATTCTTTCTTCCATGCTTCTCCATGCATATCTGCCTGTTTTGATTGCTTGTTGGTGGAAAGAGTTCAGGAGTTGAAGCATGCTGGGGGACATATTCGATGGATGCATATCCATTTTAGAGGGTCTGGCAATGATTCATTCCATCCTCTCACATGCATAAATAGGCGATCTTATAGTGGGCCATCTTTCTACCTAGAGCTGTTATTGGGCCAATCCATATTCTGTTGTTATCCGCTTATGATGATATCATTTTGGATTGCTCTAGCTTGCTGCATTCGTCATATTCAGTTGTGTACATTATCAGGTTTATTGGAATTGTTACTGAATTCGTACTAATACTTGTGCCATGTGAATGGAACCATCCCTCTCTTTTAGCATATCAATTATCATGGTCTCTGTATGCAGCAAACTATTTTGCAAGTGTCAATTTCTTGAGCACCTTTCCGTAGGAGGCTCCAAAAGTCATTGATCAGAATAATACCTCGGTGACTATTCATGCTCTATAAATGTCCATCATGAATTATATCAATGTGCTCTGCTGGTTCATTGCATATCATGCAGACAAACATAGCAATGAAGGTGTGTATTGATGTATATAGAGGGGAAAATCGGCCTGTAGGACAAATTATGAAAGCTGATATGGATAGATTCATGTCATCCATACTGAAGCAAAATAAAAGCTCTAGTTTTCCTGAAGATCCATGGCAATGATCTTAATACATGCGGTATAATGATTCTAGAGACGGTATATTGAAATAGAGATGCAGTTATAGTAGGTATGCCCAGTTGAGGAGGTGTCTGGATATCATATATGAGCCCAATTGATTGTATGTCTTCATGCGGATCCCATCTGACAAACAATGATCTCATTGGCCTCCTAGTGGTGCTATGACTGATGAACTATTTATCCTAATATTCACGATTTCCATATGTGTCAACATTCCTCTCGTCATTCTATGATGATGATTTGGCATGCTTTTAGTGCATACATGAGTGTACAGAAGAAGTCAGTGATTTGTGCTTGTGGGAATGTAAATTTGGCTCCAGAGCAACCGAAGAACCTTTGAGAAACTGAAAATTGTGCCGTCTCTTGCTCATTTTTTCTTGATTTTCTGAAGCTCTGTGAATTCTGCTCAGTCTGTGTATGGTTTCTAACAGGGAAATATCTAACTAAAATTTTGTGTCATCTTTTTCTGAGTTGAAAACTAGCAATTTATTACGACAGCTTATGAACTGTTTTTTCTCCTTTTGAAAGCACAATTTTTGCCAATTCAGAGTAAACACTAATGAAGAAGGAAATTGTGGTCCATAGGTTTGTTGAAGTGGACCTTGCAGACATTAGAAAGGATGTTCAATGTCCTATCTGTCTTGGTATGGTGATGATTGCTTGTCATTCAAACTTTAAATGTAATGCAATGTGAATTAATGGTTTTATTTTGGCTCTCAGGTATTATTCGGAAAACAAGGACTGTGATGGAATGTCTGCATAGATTTTGCCGGGAGTGTATAGATAAATCCATGCGATTGGGGTAGTTCTCTTTGGTCTCATATCATAATGCTGTTTGTCTACATCCAGTTCAGTGCCCCATAACTTCTCTTTATTTCAGGAATAATGAATGTCCTGTTTGCCGTACACATTGTGCAAGCAGGCGGTCCCTCAGGGATGACTTGAATTTTGATGCTCTCATTGCAGCATTGTACCCGAATGTAGATAAATATGAAGAAGAGGTACAATCTGTAAAATGGATAAGCAATGTGTTTGTAGGGTCTAGAATAAAAGAATTGAGTAATATGTCAACGGACATTTTCTGATATCTTCCAGGAGTTTGCACTACGTGAGGAGAACGAACGTCGAAATAAACAAGTAAGCTTTCCTTCTTCGATTTGTTGTTCTGCAATCAACATTTTCTTAGCTGTGCACATTCGGGTACATGTTGATCATTATCTGTTTTGAGTTGACCTTAAATTTTGTTAAATGTTTAGATGATCTTGATCTATGGGACAAGAAAATATGTGCTGATTTAATTTGGACCTAAAATTAATATATCAACATGAAAGTTGCTCGTGTAAGATACTTATATCTCAATATATTGTCCTGTCTTTGGGAACATCCATCCAAACTAAGTATAGCTAAAGATATGACACCAATCTTAGGTAGGATGATCCCAAATAATTTCTACGGAGGCCCTTGTAATAACTCCAATCAGCTTGATCCTTAAAGAGAGCCATAACACAGATTCAAAAGATACATGTTACCACCCATACTGCCCAGTACAAGAGTAGTATGCCATATAGCAGCTGAGATCTTTGCGTCAGGACCTTGGTAGATGGATAATTCTTATAAGCGAGAGCTCTGTCCAGCACCACTAAATCGGATCAACCAAGCAGCCCCTGACAGTAAGAGCTATGCTCCTATCTAGGAGGAGTTGTAGTTCTTATGTTGTTAGTGGTTTTAAACTCACTTTATTCTCATAAACGTTTACCAATGACAGGGTTTGTCAGTATGAAAATTCCTGAAGTTTTTGGGTGCCTTTATAGCTCTCCAAAAAAGTGGCTATTAACACGATGTCATCAACATAGCAATATTTCTATGACTATCTGTACTAAGTATGTTCTTTATGTAACCTGATATATCATCGATATAAAGACCAACGGATTATCTCTGTGTAGCCCGATCACATCTATATAGTGACTAAAGAGAGGGAATCCTTGTATTCAAATTGGGCTAGCTGATACCCCATTAAGAGATTCTGCTTTTTCAAGATTGACGCTAAGGGCTTCTATCTTCTGCATGAAATGAGCAGGGGGTAGGGGCTTCTGGAAATCTGTAAAGAAACTATGGATTCTCTTTTTTATGTAGTCTTTCCTCATCAATTAGGGCTCAGAAGGTTAATATCTGAAAGTTATGAACCCCTTTCCATTTTCTAACTACCGGCTCAAATTCTGAGTATGATCCGTCCATATATTTTAGTTAAACAATGGTCAACATTGATTGTTCGATGATGGGTAGGTATCGTGGGATCTCTGCTCTTGAATATTGGTAGAATTAGACAGCCAGGAGCATGATAACTGCGCTGTATTAGAAAAGAGATGCGTGAATAAATTGCGTACTTACCAATCCATTGTGATCTTAGGATTTTCCAAATTGTTACAGAAATTGGTCTTTCTCACCTTTTTTGAGTAAATACAGTAGATTCAGCGAACATAAACTATGTGGATGTGGGAGGGAAGATTGCTAGGGAATATTGAATAGTACCTCAATTGTGTAGGAGGCTGCCACATGTTCCTTTCTTGTCCTTGGAAATGATCAGTACATTTCTGCTTCAAATTTAGCCAACTATAGTTACTTATTTTTCACAAAGAATTGAAAGTTTGTATATTTGTATGTACAAATTCCTCATGGGTGTAAGAGATGGCAATTCATTGAGTAATCAACCGTGCCTGCAACTACCTTTGAGCTCCTGTCAAATCATGCGGTTTGGCTATTGTCAGAAACCATTGCCTATCATGAGTTCATGTGCTCTTCTAAAACTTAATAGGGTCAGAGAGTGTTTGCTGTATTTTGTTGCTTCACTTGTATTTAGATTTGTCACTTAGGCCAACATTTTTGTTAGAATTTCTCTATATGTGGCCTCACTTATGTCAAATAAAGTTGTTTGTTCATCTTTGGTATGAACACTGAACTCTTCCGTTATGGCTTATGTTCCGAATATCATTGTCTAATGGCAGATATGTTGATTCTCTGAGTGGTTTAAATATCAGGTAGGGAAGTGGCACCATGATATATCACTATCTGAAACGCCCTTTTAGAACCTATATCCACATATAATGAGCATCCACATCTTTATGCTCAAGCAGTTTCTCATGGATCTCCTTTTTGCACAATAGAGCTCCTACTTTTGAACAATATCTTTGTTTTTGATGGCATTTCAAAGTAGTTGTTGTCTATCCTAATAGAGCCTTTTTCAGCTTAGTCAAATTACTTGTAAGATGAGACTCGTTTCTTCCCATTCTCCATTCTGATGCTCTTCCCATCTTTGTTTCTGAGTTTCTAGTTTCTTGTGTCTTCAGCCCAGCCACATGTGAATGATACATAGGGTTTCCTCAGTTAATTTTCTTTTGGGTTCGTCCATGCTTGTCTTGTCTTTATGGTCCTTGGGAGAAACATCTTGATCTGCTGTCCATATATACAGGTCATTTTAAAGATTAGGCTAGTAAATCAGTGGAAACAGGGGTAGAAAGACAGAACACAGAGATTAAGAAAACATTATAGAATTGCTTCTGCGTGTGGCAAGGACAGAGGAATTTGGATAAGATAAGAGGGTTGATCTTCCAGGAGAAATTGTGGGGTTACTTTTTTTCTCCACCCAAATAATATGATGGAGCTCCGATGTTTTAATCCTTATTGTTCGGGTGTCATTAATTAACCACCCACATTCTCCTAGTGCACATCTTGTTATAGCACCCCATATTAACAGTAGCTGTTGTGCAGTCTGGCCTGAATTTGATGTGAAAACTGTATGTGGCTTTGATAAAATGTATTTAGCATAGATGGAAGTGGAGTTATAAGATTGGCTAGCCTAGTCCGCTAGTTGATTGACTGGATGAGAATGCGAGTGATAAATCTTGTTTCTTATTCACTTTGTATGTTGCAGTGATACGCTACTGTAGCTTACTTGAGATCATCTCTAGGATAGGGCTACCGTTTCGTTGAATGTTAAAAGAGAGAGACTCCCTTATCTTTATTAGAAAAGAGAAATAATTTAGTTCAACTGAAATTTTTCGTATTGTTGTCTTTTGAAGCTTCAACAAAGTATTGCAGAAACGTTGGAAAGACAATCTGATGCTATTACAAGACGTTACACAACAGCGAAAGCCACAGCAGCAGCAATAGTTCGTAAGGCTCAAAGCAAATTTCGGAACATGGAAAGCCAAAGTAAGGGCAGGACTCAGGGCAATAGTGCAGATGAGGATCCTTATGTGGAAAATGATGAACAAACACCTGGTTCTGAACCCATGACAAGAGAGAGAAGGTCAAAACGGCGGAAGAGAGAGACAGCAGTATCTCAACAGGAGGCTAGTGACGACGATCAAGGGGATGTACAGGCTAACAGCAGACCTTCCAGAAGAGGGAATGAAGATATCAGAGGAGAAACATCAGCTGCGAATGTTGCAAAGCTGGAAGGGCTTGCAACATGGGCCAGGGCAGGTTCACGGAGTACTGCACGTAATGGAAACCTAAATATAAACAACAATCGGTTGATTGCCCGAGCAACCTTGCTTTTGGATGTACTTTCAGCAGCGTCACAAATGGAGAAAGAGATTGAAGTATTTTACGATCCTTCTATTAATCTTTCGGGATTTTCTCTTATGAGCCATCTACCTAACCTGGCATTGAATGCTTTTGTTTGCAGTTCGATGTTCATTTTACCTTACAGCCTTTTAACCATGATGAGATCTATGATAAACTCCCTAGTCTCGAGAAACCTCATCTTTGTTGTCCAGCTAGTGTAACAGTGCAACACGTATGCGAGGTACGTTCAAACATACCATCTTTGTCTCTTTACAGTTTGAGATTTCAGGCACTCTCAGAGAGAAAAAAGCCTATCTTGTTCTGCTTTCAGTTCCTTGTACGTCGCCTACCAATTGAAGCAGGCGAAGAGTTAGAGCTTATACTTGGAAGCAATGAAGGGCAAGAGTTATATGTGGATGGTAAGAAACAGAAAGGGGGGCATGATGCTGGTGATAATAGCTTCAGAACTCTTCGTCCGGAGGCCACCCTTGGGCAGATTCACGATGTTCTATGGCATTGTCACGGTAACCTGGTATGTTTTAGCATATCTTGCTTGTGGATAGTAAAGATCACCAAATTCGTAGTACCAAAAGCAATCTGTTATAAACAATTAAGTGCTATGGGATTTGTCATCTTTGTTCCAGGCTCTTATGTATCGTCGAAGGGGGTGAATTCTTGTAAAAAGCCTGGAAAGATGGCATCCTAGAGAGCACAGACAATGCACGTGTGTTCTATGGCGTGATGCATGCATTTGGAGGTGTGGATAGCTACCTCCAATCATTCTTACCTTTGAGAACGTGGAAAAGGACTTGGTCCCAAGTGAGATGTAAAACACTCGGCTCCAGACGCCTGGTATCAATACCTCTGATGTTGTGTATACTTGACACAAAGCATAATGTAATTTCTATTACAGGAGAGGGCTTGGGGCGTTTTGCTTCATTTCAGGAAATTCGAGAACAACAAATTAGTCGGTATTTTGCAGCTTGTTGCAGGGATTCTCTGCAGGTGCCATTGATGAGAAGCAGCAGGTGAGCATGTGGAGTGGAATAGCCTGCAGCATGGTAGCCCCGGCTCCAATTGGTATGTATAGCATGTCGGAAGCATATATGCCAAAGACCTGCTTCCTTGTGGCATGATGATGGTTTCAAGCATGTGGGGTTTGCAATGGCTATGGTGGCCGAAGAAGTTCGGCTTTCAAGTTGATATGGTGTTATTATCAATGCTCAGTTTTCTACCCTGTTGGGGGCATGGTGATAGAATGCAGGTGGTTAATGTGACTTTAGGGCTCCGGTTGGTTTCTTAATTCCAGTACATAAATGAAGATGGTGATGGGGAGGATGATGATGATGCTGATGGAGAGGATGATGATGGTGATGGGAATGATGATGATGATGATGATGATGATGATGATGATCGTGATTCTAGAGTAAGTAGTAACATGCTCTGGGATTGTTGGAACTTTTACGATGGTATCTTGGCGGATTCTTTTACGGGCTCTTATGTTTTTGATCGTTAGCTAGGTACATATACACATATACCCAAAGCTAGTAATTTGTAGGACTTGTGCCTGATTTGAGATTCCGAAATGTTTTCACAACCCAAAGCTAAAATTCACGCTGTGATTTGTATAACTTGTTATGCATGATTTTGGAGTCTCAAATGTTTCGAGTTGAATCGAAGGTGGAGATACAGGGGCCAAAAAAAAAAACCTGACCCAGAATCAGAGTAATAGAGACGCAAAAGGATCTAGCAATGAGACATGGAGCGCGAGATGAAAGATGGATCAAGATAAGAGGCCATTGAAAGAAGGGAACATATGTAGAGTTCTTGGACTTGATATTGCGTGGAGGAAGAAAACATTGTTTGGGCTTGGGCGAAGTCGCAAAGAGTTATTATATGTATTTCATAGACTCGAGGGTCTTTTTTGTATATGCGTTACTTTGCTTCCTTGAGGCTTGATCATTGTTCAGCTCGTTAACGGAATCGAAGATTCTTTTTGAGCAATCTGTGCATATTTGGATGAAGTGGGGTGGTGCAATTTGTTTGTGTTATTAGCACCAGACGTTGCTCCATCCACGTGTAGAGCTTGCAATGTGTTATCTATCGCATCCGTATATGGTGCCTCCACACTGTTTCACAAAGGCCGATCTGATCATTCATGCATTGAGTTGCTGATTCATGGGACTTTGGGAGCACCTGTTGTATCCAGAACCCAACATCAACAAAGAGCAGCAAACAAAGCTAGAAGCTGGAAGTGGTGAACATACAGACGGCAAAGATTTTGATCGAAGCACATATCAGCAAGATCACATGATGTATGTATCGGTATGTCTGTAGGTATGGATGTGTGCATATCAGAGCACATGTCGGCATATCAGAGCACATGTCGACAATGTCACATGATGTATGTATCTGTATGTCTGTGGATATGGATGTATGTATGTCAGTGCACATAAGCATGAATATGTTTATCTTGCACATGATGTATGTGTGGTGGTGCACGTAAGCATGAATATGTCTGTCTTGCACATGATGCATGTATGCATGCATTCAAAACTCGTGCTATATGTCCATATGCAGTGCATGCATGCAAGCATTCAAAACTCATGCTGCATGTACATACATATGCAGTGTATGTATGCGTTGCGTGCCTTGCATGTTAGCAATGTATGTACATATGTGTGCATTCAAAACTTCGCGTTGTATGTCATGTACGAATGTAGGTATGATGTATGTGCGTGCATATTGCATTGCTCATGACATATGTATGTATGTGCATGTGCATGTGTGTGCATGCTCATGACGCATGTATGTATGCATGTGTGCGTGTGTATGTGTGTGCATGCTCATGATGCATGTATGTATGTGTCCGCTCATGACATATGTGTGTATGCATGCATGTATGTGTGCGTGCGTGGGCATGCATGCATGTGTGCATGTGTGCGTGGGCATGCATGCATGCATGTGTGCATGTGTGCATGGGCATGCATGCATGCATGTGTGTGTGCGTGGGCATGCATGCATGCATGCATGTATGTGTGCATGGGCATGCATGCATAGCTCTGCATGTTTGGCTTCAGTTCAGCAATTTCTCCCATGATCGCAGAAGACCCACATCTAGATCTTCCATCTCGATCCCTTCGCACACAGACTCACGCACAGGGCTTCGCCGGAGACGGAGGAGGAGACGGAGACGGAGACGGAGGCAGAGGCAGAGGCAGAGGCAGAGAGGCTTGGCACCAAATCGCCCACATCGATCCGACATAGAATGTATCAATGGAGGAAATTCCAGTTCTTCGAAGAGAAGCCCACATCGTCGTGCGCTGCCGAGCTCAAAGGAGACATCGCCTGCAGCACGAGTGGGCGAGGCCAGCTCCTCGTCGCCGCGAGGCACGATGGCCTCGTCCATGTCCTCGACCGGGGCCTCAAGCTTTCCTACAGTTTTCTGGCTCATTCCAGCCATGTCCAACACATCCAACATCTCAAGGTACGCCTTTCCCTCACCTCGTTCTCAATCTCTGGCTCTCTCTCTCTCTCTCTCTCTTTTCGTGCTTTTTTTTGTTTTCTTTTTTCCAAAGAAAGATCCATCATGGTATTTA
>JBBBWG010005780.1:0-27555 GCA_037176905.1 Azolla pinnata
GTGGGTGTGTGAGTTTCTCTCTCTCTCTCTCTCTCTCTCTCTCTCTCTCTCGCTCTCTCTCTCTCTCTCTCTCTCTCTCTCTCTCTATGCGTATGTGTGAAGCTTACTTACCTCCTCATAGCTTGCCGCGCTCCCTTGAACTCAGAGACGAGATCTCCACTTTTTCTTCCTTCCTTTCAGCAGCCGCTCTGGCTTGATTGCCCCTATCTCCCTCTGTCTCTGTCTCTGCCTCTCTCTTTCTTTCTCTCTTCTCTTCTCTTTCTCTCTGTCTGTCCCTCTCTCAACCACAACACCAGCAGCAAGCACCTGCTTTTGCAACTGTGCAACAAGCAAAAAAGCTATGGAGAAAGGAAGCAAAACAGGGATCGCCCAACACACGCTATGGAGAAAGGAAAGCAAAAACAGGGATCGCCCAACACACGCTATGGAGAAAGGAAAGCAAAAACAGGGATCGCCCACATGCATTAACACCTTGCTCTTGCTTTTGTGCTTTTGTGCAAGCTAAGCTATGGAGGATTGAAAGCCAAGAATGGATGGAGACCCAAGACTCATTCTTTCGGGCTTCCGACGATCAGACCCAAGTCCATGAGATCTGCACCCCAATTTGCGGATCCGATCGATCGGGATCTTGCTCCAGAAACCCACAAGATCATGCTCCCCGAATCGATCGAGATAACATGATTTGGGTCGGAGAAGAGAGTAGGTGAACCGTAGCTGGCTTGCTTCGGCGGTGCCAATGTGCTCTCCGCTCTGTGAAAAAAGCCCAGTTGAAAACTTGTCTGTGAAGTCTGATGGAATCGTTTCGTTCCAGTTCGCAGATCAGACAGAGCTCTCCCTAACATAACAAACAACACGACCTATCCCGATGCGAAGGGTTCGATCCCTCTCTTTCTCTACTATACCATCATCATAATCATCATCATGATGATCATCACCATCATGACCATCATCACCATCATCATCATCAGCAACCAACAATCATTTGTTGATGCTCTAAATGGGCATTTCTGTAATTTCCATTTCCAGCGGGGTGACGGAAAGAGAAAGGCAGAAGACAGAGAGAGAGAGAGAGAGAGAGAGAGAGAGAGAGAGAGAGAGAGAGAGAGAGAGAGAGAGAAGGGAGAGTCAGAGACAGCGAGGCCCGTCTTCTCAAGCAAGCTCCTCCATAGCCGATCGAGCACACACGGAGAGCACTGCCCATCACCTCCTATCAAAGATCAAGACATATATATATGTATATATATATACAGAAAAGCAGCAGAAGCAGAAGATTCCTCCCGAAATCGCAGATCAAAGGTACATATATATATACATACACACATTGAAGGAGGAGGAGGAGGAGGAGGAGGAGGAGGAAGAAGAAGAAGAAGAAGAAGATCTTCTTCCAGTAGAAGAAGTTGCTGTTGTAATATATAGCCAGAAGAAGGAGAAGGAGACGAAGAGTCTTTTCCCAAGATCGCCCATCAAACGATCTCTATATATACATCCAAGAAGTTGGAAGAAGAATTCAGAATCTGCATAGTGTTCAGATCCCGGATCCATGGCAGGCTCGCGTGGCACAGCAGCCACGTTCCCTGATTTCGGCCAGAATGCGGATTATGTGTTCAAGATCGTCCTCATCGGCGATTCCGGCGTCGGGAAATCGCAGCTTCTCAACCGATTCTCTCGCAACGACTTCAACCTCGACTCCAAGGCGACAGTCGGCGTCGAATTCCAGACCAGAACCATCAGCATCGACCAGAAAACCATCAAAGCTCAGATTTGGGACACAGCCGGCCAAGAAAGGTATGCTTTATTCCAAGGCTTCTTCTTTTGCTCCTTGATTTGGATTCTTAGGGTTCTTTGTATTTCCTACATGTGCTTATTTAGGCTTTTTTTTCCCCCATGTGTGTAACTTGAAATATTTCAAGGGTTCTTGCTTCCTTGCTTTCCATGCATGAGCTTACTTGGGTTTTTTTCGTTTCCATGTATGTGCTTGTTTTTAGGGTTTCTTGTTTCCGTGTATTGTCAGAAGCGTTTCATTTCAGCCTAACAGCAATTTAGGTCATGTTTTAATGCGAATTTGGCGCCTAATGTTCATTCTGTTCAAGGGCATTTTCCATCTAAATCCTCAAATGTAGGGCATGTCATGTGATTAAAATGAAAGGTAGCTAGTATCCCAGGTCCATGGGGGTGAATGCCCTTATTCCAAATCTGCATTGTATATTAAGAACCCGATACGGGGGCTCTATGTCAATGGTTGGTAATGCCCTCAACCTGATCTGCATTCTATTTTAAAAACTCATTATTTGAGATATACCCAATCACATACAGCAAATTCATAGCTAGTCTTCTCCTGTTTGTTCTTGAGGGACATGCTCCTATTTTACCCCAATGATTAGCCGAATATTGGATAGAAAACCATATCTGCATAAAAGTTTCAGCTTTCCCTGTTTTGATGGGCGTTAGGTTTAATACTTGAGTCGAGGTGTGAATCCAGAAGAATTATATATCCATCACAAGTGGCATAGACAAACTAGCCATTATTTCCATGGATGGGCATTTGGTTTGAAAAGCAAAATACACATTGTGAATGCAAGGAGGAAGTGGGGATTAAGCGAGAGTAACACCTCATTTCTCTGGGCATTGGATTCAATCTACCCTATACTGCAAAGAACAGATGCTTTCGATTGAGAAGTTAACCGTGCTAGAGATAAGCCTATAAGCTCTTCTTGGGTTAAAGCAAATGATATGGTACAGGTTTCTGATGCCCATACCTTTTTTATGCAATAGATATAGAGCTGTGACTAGTGCCTACTATAGAGGAGCATTGGGAGCGATGCTAATTTATGATATTACGAGGAGACAGACATTCGAACACATTCCTCTTTGGCTCGAAGAGCTTCGAAAGCATACCGACAGCAACATCATTGTTATGCTTATAGGTAACAAGTCTGACTTAGAGTCTCGGAGAGCGGTTGAAACCGAAGATGCGAAAGAATATGCAGAGAAGGAAAAGCTCTTCTTTCTCGAGACATCAGCGCTGAACACCTCGAATGTAGAGAATGCATTTCTAAAAGTGCTGGATGATATCTACACGATCGTCAGTGTGAAATCTCTCACTTCAAATCAGGGACGAGCAACTGCTGCTACTACTACTACCACCACTAGTACATCCTTGTTAAGTGGTGTGAAGATTGCGGTGGGTCAGGTTGGAACTACGAGAGGTTGTTGTACATAATTTCTTCTATAAATAAAGCTCAACTGCCATGCATGTAACAATAAAACGGTATTGTATACTTACAAAGAGATTGGAACTGCATTGAAGTATGGCTCTGTATAATGCTCATTTTGCAAAGCAATAAAAGTGTTGTTATTACAATAAAATCCATGTAACTCTCGATAGTGTCTTCTCATATGCTTCGATAACAGAGTAATGAAGCATATAATGTTATGGATGGATATGTACGGTTGCTTGATATTGTCAGCGGGTAATTTTCTTTATTTTTTGATATCCTTTTGTGAAATGGTGTGCTTGAATCCATTGCAAAACTCGATTTAAAGGTATGACAAGATCTTGTAATTCTTTCATCCAATATTGAAGTAGATATGGTGATCAAATCCAAATAATTTGGTGGTAACCCAAAACCACCGTCAAACTCTTCATATCTCATGGTGTTCGAATCGTAGATCTTCTGAAGAACCCACTATTGAAATATGCATGCTCTATCGCTTGGTTTTTGAGAGAATCCATGATTAAGTACTTATATCATTATCTACTCATTGATCTTTGAGGGTAAAAGCACCTAGTCTCATTCTCTACTCTCTGAACCTTTCAGAGAACCCCCACTATGTTGGTGCTCTATTAAAAGCTAAATTTATGCTGGCCATATAGACGTAGATCATGTGCAAGTAATATCACCATGCTTGATCTTGCAGACCAAGCAAAGATAAAATCCATCTAGTTTATGATATGTGTTGCCAGTCTAAGTATAACCTTGATGATGGTGATGATGATGATGATGATGATGATGGCAATAGCTACTTGAGCTATGGATCTACATCTCACTTAAGCTACATCAGACAGTTTTAGTAATGGCAAGTGATGGTATAGATTTTAGTGACTTGATTAAGGAAATCTTGGACTTATAACATTTTGGGAACGGTGGCACTGTCCAATTCAAATATACTGAGCATAAGACTTGAGAAAAAACCCCAACTCTGATTTAACAAAAGCAAACTTCTTATCACTATATAAAAAATAAGCCTATGAATGAAGAAGTACATCCAATGGCTGCAGGATCGAACGGGAGGAAACTTCCATCTGGTTGCAAGGCATACTCCCATTTAATGTAATTATATCTTTCAAGTTATTTTCTAGAGTAAAACTCCTCGCATTTTCAGTACAACACAACCGAATATAGGTCTCTCAACATATGGGAGGGCATTGAGCAGCCCGCAGCCAAAATCGGTGGAAGACCACAATATTTCTTTCTCGATCTTTTGCTCACTATAATGATGATTTTAGCAAGAGTGGCACCGCTGATGGATCGATATATCCAGAGACATTCCATGCTCCATAATCAGTTAATATTGGTGAGAGTGAGCAGCAAACATAACCGATCCATTGAAAAATGATTTACACCTTGCATTGCAAATATATATTCCGTTTAGACACTATCTGTCCTATCAGTTTTCATCTGCCGTTCCAAACACTCCTTTGCCCTTTGAACCTTTGACTGCAGATAAAAACTGCCGGATTCTGCATTCTTTTCAAAAAGTCTTTCATATTTCTGTAGACAAAATGTACCACATAAGACATCATAGTTTTTTCTTTTAATAAAATTTCATAGCAACGACCAAACTGCATGAAATAGTTGTATCAAATTAATAAAATTTTACAAGAAAACAAAAACATGCTGAACACACTAACAGTAAAAAAAAAGCTATTTTATGTATTATGATCGAAACAAATTGCACCAATTATACAAGTTGCTACTAAGGAAGCTGGAGTACCAAAGTAAATAAACAGAACGGCAAAAAGACTAACCTCTAACATCTCTTCAACTGAAGTTTTCTCAGTTATGCCTAGCACCATTCTTGCCTCACTTTCTGTCATTGCACTTGACCTAGAAACGACATTGCGCACTGCATCTTGTGCTCCACCAGACTTTGAGGCATCTGAAACAAAAGCAGTTCATACACTTCATAAACAGGTTCAAAATTTTGCACATTGGCCATTTTGTCATGAAATTTTTGGATTCTTGAATTTATGGTTTATGCTGAAAATCAGATAGTACAGAGAATAGGTGTGTTACGTTAAGCATCCAATTTCAATTTTATCTGATTTTTTCTGAAAAGGTTAGAAAGTCCTATGTATTTTCGTACATCAAAAGGATAAAAAACAATTGAATGATTTTAGATTCATATGCCCCATGGTAGGCAAAAACATTCATACTTACTTACTAAAGCCTGCCGATAGGCTTGTGAAGCAGCTCTTAGTAGAACACCAGATCCCAGAATCACTAGATTTGCAATGATTTTGCCAGCCTGCATCATCATGTAATGAGTAAGTGTGTTCTTGTTCTCCCTCTCTCTCTCTCAATGTGATTTCATCTCTCATTGTACTCTCATTATGGATTGGACACACACACAATTTTACGTTTTTGTCTCGTAGGCCATGTTATAAGAAGACTATCTTCCTTCTCTTTCTTACAAGGCCTCTTTCCCAGTGGTAAGCCATCTTTTACCAGGCCATGCAGTTCGGTTCGACTTCTCCAATCATACTCTATAACATCCCATCACAGGAAGTTAGAGTTACACTTAAGACTGCTCTACCCTAGAAAATCTTAATAGCAGAGGTAATAGAAAATCTAGAAAGTCTATCTTAGTGGTGAGACATGCTTATTTATTTGTATTCAATTCCCACTAATTTACTAATCATGCTGCTGTGAATTGCCTGTATATTCTTGGTTTACCAGATACTATCACTTAAACACTATGCCACATTCAATGTACATATGCCAGTGAGTAGTGGAACATAGGAATGTGAAGGAAAAGTGGCTGAAGAAAAAGATAATTTAATAATTCCAAACAAAGATGTAAAACTGATTGATGGATGAGGCCAACAATATCAATGGAGTTTACGCTAAGACCTATACAGATTTTCTTTCTCTGGCTAATAAGTAAACCAGGATTTAAAGGAAAGTAAAAGAGGAACTTTACACGAAACAACTACCTTTTCATTGAAACAAAAAACAGAAACAGAAACAGAATAGCAGAGGTAGAGACAGAAACAAGTAAACTCTTAAGCTTATATACTCAAAAAACAAAAAACCCGGATCCCAAACTGTGTGTCCAACTACCGAAACGTTCGTTCATCTGATTACAACTTTTTTAAGGCATGGCATGGGAGAAGAAAAGCACAGTTAGCTTCCCCATACATAAGCTGAACAGCCAGGAATACCTGTAATATAGGGCACAGCACTTCTATGCCAATCAAACCTAGGATATGGTATGAAAAAGTTAAGCAATTACTCTTCTCAACATCACAAATTAAGGTTGTTGGTGTCAATGACAGAAAATTGAAAGGCCTAGCTAGAGCAATTCCCATTCTCCCACTCTGCCCTAACCAAGAGCTCGACGATAACAAGTACCTCCTACAATATCAGATATGTTCCACCATTGGGAAACATTTTCAAAATACGCTTAAACAACTTAACGCTACCATACATGTTTCCCTTACTTGAACTAGAAAGGAACTGTAAGAGAAAACAGAAAAAACAAGGTATAGCCTTTCATCATTTCAATGCTCCCTAGCAGCTAGAATCTGAACTCATTACTCGACACACACACCATACACTGTACGTACTACGCAATGTATATAGAAGGAGCATTTCCCATCCCTCATACATACACTCTTATTTAGTGATAAATCACATTAAGAAGATTAGCTTCCATACTTCCACATGGATATATGGGTTTGTGTATCTGTGATATTGTGTTTGTATTTATGCATATACATATGCATACATTTGCGAATTCCTTTATATTCACATATACAGTTTATTTGCTTATGGTTGTATCTTAGTAAAAGGAGTTAGTTCATCTCTAGAATTTCTGCCTATCTACACTCTTCTTCATTCCATACAAACATTTTAAGGAGTGCGGCTTACGTATTTTTACATGTAACCATCGTGTATTCATGGGTTTCGTACCTATGCATGAATGCATACAAACATAAAAAACAGAATACCTACATATAGACAGATTCAATGAACCGTATCTGATATTCTTCTTTTCACAATCGTGCAAGTCGGAGCTTCAGTAATGATAATACCATCGGATTCAAGACACCTATGACAGAGGCCGCTTACTACATGATGCACAGATTCCATAAGGCTGGAGAGCAATACCAAAATGATGCACAGATTCATATCTGGAATCCGAACACTCGTTTGACACAAACACTGTGAAGCAAGAAAGCGACGTCCTGGAATACAAGTATTTTCGCCAAACACATGCAGAATGCAAAGAAAGGCTAAGGGGTCCGAGAGGTAGAAAACCCCAAAAAACCAGAAAAACGGAGGGAATTGGGGTGACATACCATGGATGCAGGGGCGGAGGGAGGAGGGAACCGAAGCTTTGCAGGGGCACACAGCCCTTCGTGCTTCTGGATTTGGCTTTCTTCTTCTAGATGTTAGCAGTTGAGATTTGCTTGGATGTTGGCTTCTCTGCTGCTGCTGCTGCTGTTTAATCCTATGGCGAAACTGTCCTCTTCTGCTTTCTGCTTTCTGCTTCGTCTGCTTCGGTCTACTGCTTTCTGCTTCTGCGTTCTTCTTCTTCTTCTTCTTCTTCTTCTTCTTCTTCTTCCTTTTCTTCTTCTTCTTCTTCTTCTTCTCCTTCTTCTTCTTCTTCTTCTTTTGCTAGTTTAGGGTTTAGGGCTTAGGATTTAGGGTTTAAGCATTAGCATTTGATTAGCATATAAAAACATGATGCTAATGACAAGATTAACAACATTAGCATTGATTAGCATATTAAACATGATCCTAATTGCAAGATTAAGAACATTAGCAATGATTAGCATATTAAACATGATGCTAATTACAAGATTAACAAACATTAGTAGTGATTAGCATATTAAACATGATGCTAATGACAAGATTAACAAACATTAGCATTGATTAGCATATTAAACATGATGCTAATGACAAGATTAATAACATCATTAACAAGTGGTTGTGTTTGTGTTAGGGTCCAAACACCATCATGATAGGTCAACAATTTTGAACCCTAAACCGAAGTGTCTGACAGCAGAGGAAACACCATTCAAAAAAGCATCGGACAAATCATTTCTGATCGAGGCATTGCACTGATGTTGGCTTCTCGACGCGAACAACGAGAGATACTGCTGTTATTGATACGAAATCAGACTTGTATTCTCCAACCACTCCAGATTTCTTCTAAGATGGTTCACTTTCGCTTGATCTCAAAGCACTCTAAATGTCTAAAGCTAGTTCTTCCCATTTTGCACCACTTGCTTGCTACACGAGCCCGTGCAGTACTAGATGATTTACAATCTAACGAGACCTTACAAAGGGCTACACACTATGGTGCTCGCATCTCACAAAAGCATGAAATTCAATGTACATCGAGTCCGGTTGCAGAACACCTCTTATTTACCTAGGTTTCGAAGAAACATGCCCAATCACAATAGTAGTACTTGCTTCACAAATAATCGAAGAATAACCCTCTTCCAATGGTGTAACAAGGGAGGGGTTGGAGATATTCTCATCTCTTTTGAATGATTCTTTACACCCTCTCATGTTTCATGCATGATATAAATGGAAAAATCTACAATTGAAGAAGATTATCTAGATATGAAACAAAATATGCTGACCAACAAGTAAATAAACATCACAATAGCCATCTCTAATGCCAGATTACATTATTGTACACCATCCTCAGGGGGTTGTTTCTATAACATTACATGTATCTTCCCAGGTTGTTCCTATTAACATATGCACATTTAAATCTCATTACTAAGACGTTTCGGAAGGTTTATACCAGAAGGTTGCTACTACCTTCATTATTTTGACTTCTTTTACAATCAAGGAGCTGACTATGCAAAATACCATCGGAAAAGGGGAGGCAGACAGAACGATGGGAACTGAATGAAGAATGTCCCATTGAGAGCAATAAGTTAAAATAATGCTTGATTCACGTGTCACAAACTTGAAGAGCAGTATTAACGTGTAAGTAGCAATCGAGCTATACACTAGAAAGCATAACTAGCAAACTTTGAAAGTAGAACGATCCTATTGACCAGGAAATCGTAGATAGCTGAACAGCACCACATCAGGATTCCCATGAATCAATAAATTTTGGCCCATGGCAAATTTTATTTTGTGTACACAATTCCCCAACTTTGTATCTCAATTTTGATCCGGTTGTGGTGGTCCCTTGTACTTAAAGTTGTCAGCATATGCTTTGGGCTGCGCAGCACAACAGATTATCAGAAACATGGAAATACATCAACATGAGAAGAATCTCATCACAATCTCCAACAATTACACATAAACATCTGCTTAAGAATTCAAACATCTCCTTAGGTTCCACACACCTTGATAATGGGCTTGTGTGGTTCTCTCACCTGCATAACCACATAACAGTAGCATAAACAAACTGTTAGATACAGTACAATACAAACACCTCTCCCTGATCTAATAGACCAGTAACGTACGGAAGCAGAATCGTCAGCTTTCAACAACCACTGATTCATCTAGAGATGACAAGAAATGCTTGATTTCTTAACAAAAATTCATTTGTCCTTACACAGGGACTCAAATGTCCAATTAAACTAATAAAAATGACTAAGGCTATTTCTTAGTAATTTCTGCAAAAAATGCAGGTATAACAACCAACAGATGCTATTTACCGTGAATTGCCAACCATGCCTCTGGACAAAATCAATTGCTGCTTCCTTAGTATCAAAGACAAGAGTGTGGTCGCCCAAATTAGCATAAGGATCTCCTGTTGATGTCCAACCCATCAAGGGATTTTCCCATCTATGAAATCAATTCACAACTTAACCATATCAAGTCAATAGACATTTGAGCAGCCCTTTCACAACTAATTATATCATGTCAGCAACAAACTGGGTGCAACAGCTCATACGTCACTACTACCATTTCAAACAATATTTACAGGCTTACCTAGAACAAATGAAAATGCTACAACCAATACACACAATATAGGGAAACTAAAGCACAAGAACACAGAAAAAATTGAATGCAATCATTGGTATAGGAAAAATAAATTGCATGCAGAACGTACTTCTCTGTAGATACAAAATTGATTTTCCATTTTCCTGTATTTCCTGAACCTTGTTGTGATGCCGATCGAGATGGAGAATAAATAACCACCTACACCAATGATAACAGCACCCAAATTTATGTCTTTCCAAAACACAGTAGTTTCTTCCCCAAAATTCGGCTTCAGAAGAAACAATAAAATATTGTGAATATTCCTCAAACTACTTTCTGGTGTCTAAAAATGCATAGTTAATGGATAGTCAAAACATGAGAACCGTACAGTAACTTAGATTAAATAGATGCAATGCTTGATTGAAACTTTGAAACTCTTTGAACCATTCATTTCCATTGTGATTATTAGATAGACATTTGCAGAGAACACTATGACCATGTTGGAAACCAGCAATGGAGACATATGCGAGTGAAGATGGTGGATGACTTTGCAAGAAATCATCTCTTGTGTTGTTGATCTGGGGACCTGCGACAAGTCTCCAGACTCCAATGTAAAACATATACCCATATATTGGTACTAAAATGAAAACTAATAAATCCGTAAGTTCCCCACATGCTTTGGCAGTAACGTTGATGTATTATCACTTAAATGGGGTTGAAACCCCACATTCAGAAACCTAAGTTCATGGGAAAATATTTTGGATGCTTTTGGATGCTTGATTATTACAGAAATATGATTTTAGGGAGCTTAAAACCTCTACTTGGAAGTTGACGCTTTCCAATGTAGGTCATCATTTCGGCTTTTAAAAATTTTATGCTGTAAAGAATTTGTAAGTTTCTTTGGGTTAGGTTTCAGGATTCTTAGAAGTTGGAATTTAGATTTAGGGATTTCTTAGAAGCCTTGGTTTAGGTTCACCAGATTTCTTAAAATTTAGCATTTGCAGAATCGGTTGGTTTAGGTTTAACAGTTTCTTGGACAGTTTGGTAAAAAATTAGCATTTGTTGAATGGCTCGGTTTAATGATTTGTCAAACATCTTGGTTTAGGATTATAAACGGCTCAATTCATGTTCAACAATTTCTTAAACAGCTGACAGATTCCCCTTCTGAAGTCCTTCCTTTTTCTTTCGGGTCCATTAACCGTGTGCTCCTCGGCCTCCAGAGAATGATGTGAAAATACCATCACCATCACCATCACCACCACTACCACCATCACCCGCGTTGAATTTCTCTTTCAAAAACAGTTTTTTTTTTCCTTTTCTTTTTTTTTTCCTTGTTTCAGATATGGGGGAAGGGACACACACCTGGCGCTGGAGATGCTTCTCCGGGATGCCGGAAATCTGGCCGATCTCGCCAGGTTTAAGGGTGGAGGAAGCGTCTGAAGAGAGGGGTCGGCGCAGGAGAGAGGGAGAGGTGTGCGATCTCCACCAGCGCATCGTGGCGTGCCGAATCATGGCCGGAACAACACAAGGGGGGGCCCTTCCTCCTCGTTCCTCTGCTGCTGCTGCTGCTGCTTCCTCCTCCTTCCTCTTCTTCTTCTCCTCTCTTCTTCTTCTTCTTCTTCTTCTTCTTTCTTCTTCTTTTTCTTCTTCTTTGTTTTGCAAACAAAGAAGAAAAATTAGAACACTTTCTTTCACTTTGGGTTTGTTCTCAAAATACCCTTTTGTTGGGATCTTGGAAGCATTGGCCAGTTCTCAAAGCCAATTTTATCAGGTGTATGTGGAGTGGGTCTGTCAGATTTGGAGAAAGAAAAAGAAAGAAAGAAAGAAAAGGTATTCATTCGCGTCTTGCTTAGGGCCAAATAAGACAGAACTGTACAAATAATGCTTGTGTATCCATCATTCCATCTCCGAGACTACAATGACGATTACAAGCACAATCCTCCCCAAGGTTGAATCGTAGAAGGTAAAATCCCAGGTTTCTAATGTCTGGAAAGGGAAATGATAAAGAACGCGATGAAGGGCGGGGCTTACGAGAGGTGCTCTTGAGCTGGAATGCTTCCATCTGTTTGCTCTCGGGTCCCATCCGCTCTGGAATCTCATATATTCGAACTCGATTCCTGTCATCGTTGCCACAACATGGGCTTCTTGATCAAGTCAGATGGACATGCAGATAGTCTAGCTAGCAAGCTAGACCTGAATAGTTGCCGACTAACCATCGGTTGACAAGCAAGATTGCCTATAATCCTCCGACCATTAGAACTGACCATCAGTTGACAAGCAAGATTGCCTATAACCTCACTTGGATCATCCATCCATGATACGATTATGATCCCACAAATATCGCTTACAAGTTTCAAACATTTGTGAAAGATCTTATCTTGCTAATCCAAAACCTGAGGATTTTCTACGTCAACCACAAGCCCATGCCAAATGACGTACTTACATGAATGCCTACCACATCAAAAATCCATTTGCATCTCCACATTATCTTAGTTGGAGGTCAGCCTTCATTTGCATCCCATCTTGCCAAGCACAATTTACTTATACGGTGATAATATGTCAAGATACAGATTCCAAAATGCTATAATCATCTAAAACATGGTACAAATTTGAGGTGAGTCCTCCATTTAATCAGGTAGTCGACAAGAGGAAATGATTAAGAGACAGATATAAGAGGTTTTAGAGTGGTTAGCATTTTAAAAATCCTTGCATTGGCTAAACTTTCAGAAAGACTACTGAAATTGATTTCCTTGACTGCACTAAAATGGCAGACGAGAGCACATTTGCCTTCAAACATGCTCCAAACTTTATGCAATTTGTTGGTGAAAACTTCAAATGTCAAAACACAATAAAAAAATAACTTGCATGGGAGGTTTATATGGAACAAAAATCAGCAACAATCCGCTGATCAAGAATCGCCATAGTTCTTAGTCATCCAAACTGTTACAACACCAGTGGAAAACACTGGTAACCATTAATATAATCAGTTATGTTTGAAAATATCTACATTTTATTAGAAGAAAAAGAAGAAAAAAAATATGTATAAAATATTTCTTTTTACAAGAGTAAATGGAAAGTGATGATCGTTCCCCATGAATATACACTTTTCCATAATATCATAGAGAGCATGAAATGATATTAAGCCCTTCAGGGAGGGCACACTACCCACACATTTTTCTCATGGTGAGGAGATGAGGATTATACATACAGTATTCTATACAACAATGCAGCATTATGATGTTTCTTCTTTTGCATTTTGCACGAGTAAATCATAATTGATCGCTGCCAGCTGAGATAAGTTCCAGCACACTACCTATACATACCTTTCTTGTGGAGGGGACATGTCACTTTTTATATACATACAAAACTTCAAACAACAATGCAGCATTATGATGAAGTTCCATCCTTCGCATTCTGCATTAGTAAATCGTAATTGATAGCTGCCAGCTGAGATAAGTTCTGCATCCAGAAAAGGTAAAAATGTCATGCATATTGATGCCAATTGTGCATAAAACTAGATCAATGTGAGCTTCCACAACTTAAGTGTATTGAACAAACAAAAGGGCACTCCCTACTTTCCAGAACAGCAACACTACAGAACATTTCACCAGAAGAAAATAGTTCATAATAGGATATCTAATCACCTTAAAGGAGAAACTGCTGAACGAATAGTTTGCACCCGGGGTTGTAGATGGGTAGACAAAGTCAGTTGCTATATCCCCCTAAAAGTAGATAGCCACAATTTGCTTCAATACTCAAGACATAAGATAAAAAATGGTTTCGAGTCCACTTCATAAATAGGACTTCCAAATACCCCAACTTTCTTTTTAATCCTATTATTTCCACTTGACCCCAAAAAACCCGACCATACATATTTTCAGATTTTCAGATATCATTTTTCTGAGATCTGTTGACCCAGGGTGATTCAGGATGAAAGCTAAAAGTTCAGTTTACCTGTTTATCCAGCACATGGTTTTCTGTTTTTATTCCTAAACTGCTGGAGGAATCTCCACCAACTGAATAAACAAAGCCTTCTGAGGGCTCCCAATTTTGACGAGAGCTGAAGTAGCTGGTATCATGTGGACTTTCTGGATTCGGAACAAAAGCAGCCTGCAAATTTTAGGTTTACGACACACTGTAAGTGCCATACAAAAAAGTATCACAGCAGTACTACGCTCAAGTAACTTATGTTATATCAATGATCATAACTTCTTTCTATCATTCAGAAAGATGTGTTTCACCAAGGTAATCTCATGCAACACCCCGTTTACAACCATTAAGGCTGTTCTTTCTCTCTTTCAGTCAAACGAGCATCATCAAACCAAGACCATGTAACACCAAATTTAGCAAACAAACATTAAGTTTGATATATTTCAAAATTTCAAATGTAATATAGTATATCGACCTTAGCATAAAAAGCACAATGTTTCAAAAACCGACAAGAACTATCCTTGACATTTGAATCGGTAAAACATAAAAAACATGCAAAGCTGCTATTCCATAGCCAGTTCGGGTTCTAAATGATGCATTATAAACACATGGAAGTTTATGAGGTCTATGAACATGCCAAATCCAGTTTGTCACCTTTTCTCTTGCTAATGTGCTCCAGTTCACACCCTTAAAAAATGGATGTCCCTTTACCTGCCAAGAAAAAGGGAAAAAATTAGTTTTCTATCAATCTAATGTCTTTTAGTATAAAAAAAATCCCAGACAATCAAATGGGACAGACAGTGCACAGCATCTCTAAGAGAGTCACTGCCACTTCTCAAGTCTAAGAATAGAACATTTATACAATGCCAAGCCTAAGGTGATGCCATCTTCTCCCATTTTATTCTAATCACTAAAGCGTTCAGTTCTTATAGGAGCTCCTGACATACAACATTTTTCTTCTGGCTTCAAATCGTGGAATCCATATGAGCTAAGTTACCAGACCAGCTGCAATTTCTACCATATAAAACACCAAGAAATCATCTCACACTGATATGAGCCTCAAGACCTGACTGCAAACAAAGCAGTAGACACCCATTTCTATCTTATAAGAGAACCAAATCTGTCAAGCATCACCCAACTTTATGCTCATAAGGAGCTAAATCTGATTTCAAAAGTTAAAACTAGGACCTCTACAGAAACTTCAATGAAAAAACTGGCATCAGCAAAATAAAAGGTGTCGTTCGTGGTCACACCAAGTTGTTGAGGAATGGAGAATATGGAATTGATGTTTCAGAAGAGTCAATTAAGAAAATCCCCTGCATATCATAGAAAATAGTCTTTGTTGTGGTTCAACTAATGTAATATTAGAGATATCGTAAAACTGCAGCCTCTGGCATTTGGCAAACCAATATAATAGTAGAGCATCCAAATTGAAAGTAAACCTTATAATGAAACTGGATTTTGTTAGCAGAAGCTCAAAACTCACTTCATCAGCTCCATTTGCTCCCAATCGAGCGCTAGGGTCCTCAATGAGAAGCCTGAAAATAAATAAATTATCACAATCTATGTCTTGAGAAACACTAACAGAAAGCGAGCATTAATTGATAAAAATGGCACCATTTAAAGGAAATAACCTGATAGCCGAAGCATATAGAAATCTCTAAATTTATAAAAGCGAAACATGTTGTAAAAATATAAACAAGTGAACTAATTACTACTACACATAAATGACTTGTTTAAGGGAAAGCAAAACTTATTGGCCCCAGTATGAGATGAAGAAAAAGGTGTTGAAGAGAATCCATTTCCAAATCATTCCACAATATGCATTTATTGTACCCTACTTAGAGCTCAAACTACGACTCAATTGCAGCTTAGTCAGTGTAGTGACTGAAATGACTATATGAATTCTTGGTAATGGTTCCTCATTGAGGATTAAAATAAGGAACAGTTAAATGTTACCTTATGGAGAACACGGTCTTCTGTGGCTAAAAAGGTTTAATGGTACAAAGGACTCATTCGTCAGAAGATTGTTAGCAAGGAAAAGATATCATGGAATGTTCCCAAGCCACCATGGTAATCAGATTTTTCTATAAGTTGAATGAGATGGTTAAAATCAGGCATGTACTTATCAGTCACTAATTTATGAACTAAATTCAACACGGATTTTCTGAGGAAGAGATACATATGTCATTAATCAGCAAGTTTTGATGATATTATCAGTTTTCGATAATAGAATAGTTTGAGCTGGTAGATTTGGATATATGCTAGGAACACTATTTGAACACTATATGTCATGGCGAAATTCAATCAAATTTTGTTCTTAAATAGCTCCATATATTTGAACACAAAGGCATACTTCTGTATCAAATCTTTGGCATCATAAGACATATCTTCTGGAGCATGCGGCCAAGGGATGTTGTGGTTCAGAATATTCTCAAAGATTCTCTGGTAAGAAAAGGAGAAACGAAGTACCAGTAAGCAGCTGAATGGAGAGAAATATGAGTATACATCAGCAAGATTTGACCCAAAAGATTAGCCCATTACCTGAGGACTCTCTGCATTGAACGGAGGAAAACCAGTCAAAAATTCAAATAGCATGATGCCTGTTGACCACCAGTCTGCACTATAACCTACCAATTTTAAACAAGAATAGTGAAAATCCCTGGCAAAATTTTGCATTATCATTCATTTTTAATGTCAAAGGCCTCAAATTTCGGTTTGTGATTTGACTGCTTAACATGTCCAAAACAGCAAGCCACGCTTTGGAGAGAATGCTAGTTGAGAACAATAATGTAATAGTAAATCCCGTAAAAAAGTGATTACAAGGACCAATGAATAAGGTTGTGCTACTATAATAAAGGGAGAGCATAAAAATGTAGAATCATAGTTATGGAGATGATCTTCCAGAATTCCAAGATTTTGTCAAATGATAAGATGACAATGACTTCAAACATAAGAATGTATAATTATAGAGATGACCGTCAAACATTCAAAAAAATTTCCAAATGATACTATCGACCATTTTCTCAAAGACCTACAAAGATGCAGCAACTCAACCATATTAAAAGCTGTGTTTCTCCTAGATCACTGTACAGGTCAAATATTGCCAGTTGATAATAACCCATCATACATAGCAACAAGAAACGAAATTTATAAAATTTATGCTTTATATGAGCTCTACAAGTGTATCTACAAAGAATACGGTTTTTAGGGCTACAAACTTCTTATTTCTACTAATGCTATGTTTTTGTGACTGGATATTTCAGGAAAGCGGTTCAAGTCAAGCTTCATGTAAAAAAGGCTGGAACCCACTATCTTGTCTAGATGAAGAAAAATCAAGCGCCATGCACTGAAGGTGATTTTTCAAGAAGCCTAATATGTGACATTTACATCAAATAGTCTATGTCTGTACCATGGTCAAGCAGACAAAACCCTAAAAGTAGAAGATAAGAACACACCAATATTTGATTAAATATATAAGATAACCTTAAACACAGCTGTGCACTGCATTGAACACATCTACAGCCCATGTGGAAATTGGATTATATAAACCTGGCCATCATTTCAAGAAAGAGGCAATTTGTCGGACTTGGTGTACATAGAGCCAAGAAACGTTTTGAGAAATTTGGATATCCTCAAAATTGTTCACTTCAGAAACTCTTGATAGCAGTCGTCCCAGAAACTAATTGCTAGTCTAAAGTGCGCAAGCAGAACTAAATGTGTTTGAAGCATCAAGCCACTACCATTAATAGTATAAGGGTTGTACAGTTTGGAATAGCTTCTCTGTAGTGAATATTCTGTACCATTAGAAATTCCCTAGGGTCCCGAGAGACATGGACCTACTTACTGTGATCTAGACACTCTTTTGTACTATGCCGCTTGAAGGAGAATTTTTATGTTGCTATAACATGTTTTCAGAGTAGCAAGTGATAAGAATACATACCATGTCCTGTTCCAAGGAGGATTTCTGGTGCAAGATAATCTGGGGTACCTATAGCAGACTGTTTCTGTCTTTCCTTTCTTAAATGAAATTCCTCAATACCTTCACTTGGAAGAAGGCTTGGAATGACTGCAGAACCAGAGAAATCATCATGTGTGTCGTTAATAAGTCCAACACTAGAAAGTCCAAAATCTGTAAGCTGAACAAAAAAATAAAAAAAAGCATGAAATTAATGAGAAACTTTAATAGCAAGGACTACTTAAACAGAGTAAAAGGAAATAATCTTTTCCAACCACTCAGTCAAGCAAGATCTTTATATCACATGAAACTTTTCATGGAAATGGTTGACATTTTGCACAAGTGTGACCATCAAAAGAGGTTTTAGTAAGATTGCTGAAAACCATCATAACACACTTCTCATCACGACCTAGAGCACCAGAGTAAAGCACATGGCCACAACCTCAAAGTTGTGCACACATCAACTTCAAGAAATCAACACACATTTTGTATGAAGAAAGGTGTTAAAACTTAAATTTTCCGTAGCATTTATTATGTAAATGGCTCAAATGGTTCACCTTTATATGCCCATCATGACCAATCAATAGATTGTCTGGTTTCAGGTCTCGATGCACGATGCCAAGTGAATGTAAATATTCCAAAGCTAAAATCTGCGCATAAAACTTCCACGGTTATATCCAAAGTGACAGAAAATAATACTGCTTCATAAATATGCAGGCATGGATATTTTCATACAACTTCAGCAATATAAATTCGCGCTATATCTTCCTCCAAACAGCCCACGTTTCTCAATAGTGAGTAAAGGTCTCCCCCAATCAGATACTCCATGACTAGGTAGAGATTCTCACTGCATGTGAATGAATAAAAGAACCTGACCTGCAAATCAATCAGCTAATGTTGCAGACTTATGGATATCACCTCTTTAACAATGAAAAGCTACAACATCACTAAAGGAGACATTCAAGCATGTATAACTTTTTTATAGAACTCTCGTGGACCTAATCTTACCTGGGAACCCCTAACTCAGATGAAGATACATTATGCATGATTGCTATGATGAGAAAACCAATGTTAGATGCAATAAGACACTATATCTACTCACCACAAAGGGATTACATGTTGAAATCAAGATATCTCTTTCTGCCAAAATACTTTCTACCGCATTTTTCCTTATCATATCTGCTTTTCGAAGCACCTGTTAAGCATACACGATGTCAAAATATCAACAATGCACAGTGACAGATGAAAGTTGAACAAACTGAACCAAAAGCAAATTCTACCTTGATGGCAAAAGTATCCCCAGTAGTTTTTTTCCTTGCTAAGAATACCCTTCCAAAAGCACCCCTGCTTATAGGCTTTATAATTTCGAAGTCTTCTATGCATGTCCTATCCTCGGGGGGGAAATATGACTTCATCTGCTTAATACTCTGACAGTTTTTTTCAGTCATGTACCTGAGAATCTTCTTAGCTTTTAATATCCCCTCAATCTCTGCATATTTTCTCCTGTGCAAAACAATGAATGAAAAGAAGTGGCCTAAAAAATCAATTAATTTGTATAATTTCTACGGCCTATATTAGTAAAAATAAACTCAGCAAGAAATTATTACTCATGTAAGTTTTAACCTTTGCAGCTTCTCAATTCGTTTGCCAAAAGTGTGAACAATCAAAGCGTCAGATTTATTGTGCAGAATTCGATGCTGTAGATCTTTTGATACAGAATCCAGATACTCCAAAACACCATCTTCAAAAGCAGTGGTGCCTGCAATATCCCGTGCAATATCTGCAAGCTCGCTTATCTGCATAAAGATTGCTGGCTGATTTGAGTACTGTGATTCCTTTCCATATTATCTTTATTTCATTTTTGTCATTGTTTATATCAATAAAATGTTGAGAATACTTCAGATAGTGAAAAAATCCGTTCTCAATCAATTATATCTATTTTAAAAATGACTTTTGGCTGCCAGGAGTTATGTTTTGATTCTTCCTTTTTGAGATGATATACTTTCCACTATTTCTCCTAAAACACACTGATAGTCTATCACGTACGCTCCACTGTCTCATAAGATAAGAGACAAAATTTCCAGGTATAAGGCTCAGTTTCATTTCATAGGTCATTTTGGCCCCTTCAGAGTTGAAGGACTTTTTTCCTTCTGCAGAAATACAAATTTTATCATTTCTGCTCTATCAATGACCATACGTTTCTCCACTCATTTTATAACCCTCCACAAATATTTTTGAGCTGCATAATATATATCTGATATTTGTATCAAGTCTTATATCAGTATCCATAAATTATCGTGATCTAACAACCACCGTTGAAGTAACATAGGGCTGGATAGTTACTATTTTAAGCAATGTTGAGTACTGTTTATATTATGTGGCATTATATGGATTCACATGGATGTAAATTTCACTTTTAACAATAACATTGCCCTTGTAAAGATATTAAAGATGCCTGCTTTTTTATATAGTTTTTCTCCATCATAAGTGATCACCTGTAAGTGGTCTTCATTTTCTCCGAGGATACCCCATTCCTCCAAATTTAGGTCGAAAAGATTGTTATAGGAGAATGGTGATTTGGGTGTAATGCTGCCCACTGAAGATGAGAAATGACTTTGCTGTGACTTTGTTCCAACAAAGTTTTTCAAACTTGAAAAGTCGCTCCTGGTAGCGTCAGCCTCTAGATAAGAATGTGGTGAGTCATCATCTTTCTGAGAACAATTTGTTACTCTCGCTAATGAACTTTGATAAACAGCATTATTGAATGCACAAGACTTGTACAAATCTGGGCTTCCATCCGGCATCACATGTGAACTACTTGGAGTACCTGAATCTAGTATCCTGTCTAAAATTTCTGCAAGTTTACAAAGGTGATCATCAACACTGATGCCTTTTACATCACATTGAACAGCAAGTGCACATATACGGGAATGTTCTTCCAACCGACATGTTGGAACCTTGTCCTCACAGATTCTACAAATAACCGACTGAGAATCATCAAAATTTCTTTCTTTTTCTGTAATATGCATCGGGGAGGCAATTTCAACAGTTTCTCTAATAGATATTAATCTGTCTTCTTTTCTTTCTCCAGTTTGTTTGGGCATCCAGTCCATAATCTCTGACATCTTAGTGTCAACATTATTCAGCAATGGTTCGTTCGGAGGACTTGGGAGGCGTAAGGACTTCACTGGTGGAAACAGGTCAAAACTTTCTGATATATCGGAATTAACTACATGTGATTGTTTTATTAGATCTTCTCTAAACTGATCTCTCACTTCTTTGTCCCTTTTAGGGACCCTTGAGGAAATAACTTTTTGCTCTTGACTATAATATACTTTTGCTGAAGGCTCTACCTGGGTAGCTAGGACTTCTTTAGTATCAAGTAACCCACTCCTGTAATCCCTAATCCTTAGTCCACTCTTGGGAGTGCTATTTTCTTTCTGATACTGTAACAACCTTGTGCATCTGGTTAAAATAAAAAGTAACCGTGTGTGCAGCTGTTTAAGCCTCCCTGCAGGTAATGCTTGGCGCTCCTCTTCCAGCTTTTGAACAATTCCTTCACATTGTTGCCTGAAATCATCAACAGACATAAGAGAGCAACGTTGGGCCAGAACTAGGAGATCTTCCTGCTTTGCTTTCAATTCCATATCTTCAATTTCCATATGATCAAGAAGATCTGCTGCAAACAAAGGCAGTTCCAAATCGACATCTCGCTTTGCGTTGTTAAATTTCTCTTGCAATGCATTCACAATAGCCTGCAATGTGTTTGGAAGAACAAAAAATGTGAGTGGAAGCTTCATTTCACACTTTGAAACAAGCAACAAAGCAATAAAAATCCTGCAAAAACTGGGAAAGATATCCCAAAGTAAACCAAACCAAGTGGTCTTGCAAATGCTCTCATGTTAACCATTGGTAAGTAAATCCTAATCGCCAATCTCAAGCTATTTAAAAATCTAATCAAGTAAATCAAACGCATTATCAAGCAGCAATGTTCCAATAGTTCATGCCCCTCTTTGTGTGGATGATGAAGACCCACCATGAACGTGAACAACATTTGGAAAGTGAAACTAGAACTTTGATTTCGAAAGTGAAACTATATATACATAAGAAGCATGTAAGCATACCCTTGAACTCTTGGTATTTTGCAGCTGAAGAAACGGATGTGAAGCAATTCCAGCATTGGTAAGCTCATGTGAGAAACTTGTAATACTGATTGGATTCTTCTTCTTAGAAGAACCATGTGTCAAACGCAGTAAAGCTCTGTATCGTGGTGAATCTGTCTCCTTATTGTCGTAAGATTTTGATGGCTGTGTTTGCTAAAATATGTGAGATTTTCAGCCCAACAAGGAAATGATCATTAAACTTCATTTTACAACGTACCTCATGGAAAAAAGATTTTGAAGTCTTTCCTAAAGTTGATTTTATATTTACATCCCCAATTTCATACTCTGCATAACAAATAGGAAAGCTTTATAGCATACATAAGACTTTAGACATAGAGAGAGCAAGAGGAAAAACGAATGCAAGTTTCTCCACGGAATACATGAGAAATTACCCTTTGAGTTCAAGGAATTCGTTCCTACGCTACCAACTGTGCCATTTGGCCCATCAATCAATGTTGGTGAGCTATCCAAACCATTCATTGGACCTGGCTCTTCATTCGGCAAGGTTAACAATGATTTCAAATCAATAGTTTGAACGCTCAAATTTTCCAGTTTCTTGACTAAATCATTGCTATGGGAGGGTTTACACCTATGGGTTTGCCGAGTTATGGAAGGACTTTGTTCTGTTTGTGTGTGAGGATCCCAATGATCATCACATGTATCAGATGCACTTTCAACCTCTCGCACAGTGATACTGTTTCCCCCATTGCTAGGCCTCGTAGATAAGCCAAGATCATCAGAGTTGATTCGTCCACCATCCAGACTATGCTTTTTCTCCTCTTTACAAGAATTTCCTGTCATTTCATGGTTAGAGTGGTAATGGGAGCGTCCAAAGACTGGAAGGCGGGATAGCTTCTTCACTTCTTGGCTTCCAACCTTGGTGTATTTGGAATGGAGCTCAAATCGTTTATCTTTAGGGAAAAAAGAATCTGTATCAGGAGAAGTCTCCTTCTCATCCTCCTCCTTTTCATTTCCAAACTTTTTCTTGGAAAAAAGCTTGAAACATTCATCATTGCCAAGAAAAACCTTCTTCTCCCCTGTTTGTTCCGGCATACTCTGCTTCAAACAGAGCTTGAGATGATCACCTTCAACATGAACATTAGAGTCCTGATCAGGATGGAGATTCTGATCTTCATCAATTCGTGACATTTTCTGCCTTGAGGGAGCTTTAAAGTGGCCATGACCGCCAAGAACATCGGAATCTTGACGGCTGTAAAGATTCCTCTCTTCCTCATTTCCCAGACTTCTCTGCTTCCAAGTGAGCTTTGACTGCCCATTGTCAACCACAGGGTCACAACTTTGATTCTTCTCCTCTTCATTTCCACAAACTTTCTGCTTTGAACAAAGCTTCAGAAGTCCATCTCTGGAAGGGGAAACAGAGCCACGGGCAGAAGAAAGTTTCTTCTTTTCATCCTCGTTTCCATACATTCTGTGAGATGAATGTGCCTCGACATATTCTACATCGAAAAGGCTAAAATCACCAGAAACATCATGATCAGAATTATGTTTCTTATATGCATTGAAGTCTTTATCCAGTGAGATATTTTTTATTGCCACGACATTCGAGTACATGTTTTGCATCGATTGAAGCTTCACAAATCCAGCTCCAGGAGAGGAAACAGAATCCCTATGAGAAAACAACTCTTTCTTCTGATTCTTCTCTGTCTCCTCCTCCTCCTCCTCCTCCTCCTCTTTGGCATGACTCATCTGCTTAATACCTCCATTGACTATAGCATCTCGATCAGAAAGAACTGGTACTGTTTTTTCCTCGTCATTCACATATATTATCTGATTCGAAATTCCACCAGGGATGGAATTCCAGTCGGGAAAAGGCTTCTTTGATTCCTCACCATTGCCACACGCTTTCTGGTTGGGACTATCATTCCGAATAGGATCGTGATCATGATCACAAACATGAGAGAAAACGGCCGTACCCATTTTCTCATCATTCCCACACATTCTCTGGCTGCCATCCCCGCCATCACGAACACCCTCTTTCCTGTTCTTCTTCTTCTTCTTCTTCTTCATCCACGGGGATTTCGATCTTTCCCCTCCGCCTCCTCCTTTGTTCGTGAGTAATCCGACAGCAGCTATGCCGAAAGGTCCCATGGAGGGACACGGAGCAGCGGGAAGCCGGAAAACTTCAGCTTGGAAGCGTACCTGGAAGCGCCATGACCCGTTCCTCTTGCTTCTTCCTTCGACGGAGGCCGATTCATCTGCTTTATTCCATGGCTTCTCGCAGCATCCTCGAGTTCGTCTTCTTCTTCGTCTGCATCGTCGTCTTCTTCGTCTTCTTCTTCGTCTTCTTCGTCTTCTTCTATTTTTACCTTCTGCTAAAAATAATAATGTGAAGAAAATGCGACTTTTTTTAAAAGAAATTATTACCCATTTTACGGTCAATTTTCGTTTATTTCTTGATTTCGATTTTCTATTTATGCGATGCCTTTTTTTTGTTTTTTTTGTTTTTTGTTTTTGTTTTTGTTTTTCTTTTTTGGTTTACATTTTATTTTCTGCTCCTAAATTTTATTTTTTGCTTGTGTGTTTTTTTCGGTTTTTTACGTTGTCCGTTTTCGGTTACTTTTTTGTTTTTCTTTTTTGGGGGAAAATTACACCAAAAAAAAACGCCCAACAAAATTATAAATTAATGCGCAATTCATCGATCGACACCGAATCGATTAATTATGAGTTCGATTAACATCAAATTAACTACTTGATTAACGCTCAATTACTTTGATTAACACCAAATGAACGCGTTAATCAATCAATTAGATTCGAGATTTACTAACTCTTGTTAATTGAACACAGTACGGGAATCGGTTAGGATCAATTAGTGGGAAATGATTAGGAATAAAATCAATACTAGCAAAATCAATTGGGTGTTACTTTTCAGTGGAAGATAAGATTAGGCGTTAATTTGTAATTTCTTATTTCAGTGGGCGTTAAAATGTAATGTATAATCTGGTCGGGTGTTTTTTTGATAATTATCCCCTTTTTTTGTGTTCTGTTTTTTATCTGCTTCTTTTTTATTGCCTGATTCAGTTTTGATTGATTTCATTACATGTTTGTTTTGTTCGTTTTACATTGATTTGATTAGATTTTCCGTTCGCGATGCGCTAATTTTTTTTTAATTCCCCATTGATTTATATTTTTTCCTTGCACAAGTTTTACTTTACAATTATTATTATTTTACTCCTTTTGATACAGAGATCCTGGAAGGCTAAGTTATGCCCTTCATTAATCTTTTAATACTTTCATTTATTTATTTATTTATTTATTTATTTTCTTCTCCTGATGAAGAAGAGGCTCTGATTTACAGAAGCCCATTTTCTTCTGCCACCGACCATATTCTCTGCTTCTAGATCTATGTCTGGAATCGGAGCGCAGTATTAGCCAGATCTTGACAATTATCTTCCTTCTTCCACGATTCGTAGACTATCTACAATGGCCTTGTACGTAGCCTAACAACAGGAGCGTTGATTTTGTGCCAATTTTCGTGTCCCAGAAGGAAGAACAGTCAGATTTGCCCCCAAAAAGTGTCAGATTTATGTCATTCGGTATCGGAGCACCTTCGCCAGCCCGAATGGCACCTCCCAAAAACTAACATGGAATTTTGCCCTGCTGACATATATCTAATGGTAGTGGAGAGCACTTGTCGCGTAACAGACCACCACGAATAGCACCACTGAAAATCAGGTTTCGAAAGTCGAAACATTATTTTTCCGTTTTCTTTTTTAAGCGCCAAGATTCGGAATTCCGCCTGAGTGGATCACATTAATCCGCCTTGATCTACAAAAATCATACATGCCTAAACTTCAGAGCACGATCTGCAGTGCTAGCAAAGCAATATATATATATATATATATATATTATATCTGCATTTGTGGCCCAACATGCATCATCATTCCTTCGACGCAGTTTCGTTAGTCAGCCCCTTTCTGATCATTGACAGTCGAAAGGGCTCTCCTCTTAGTTAGACAAGCCCCAATCAACACCCCTCGATCTCGCAAAACAGAGAATCTCACATACATCGTGACGACTTGTGATCGGCGTTGTTCTCTGAAAGCGCCGAGCAGTTTCTTATAAACGTCATCAATTAGGATTCGATGCAGTTATGGTTCTAGCCGGTTTCTAACCATATGAACCAATGCGAAGGCTAATTGGACTGGTTAGTTAGTGGTAAAAGGATCAATGGGCTCAAAGCCCGTGTGGTCTCATAACACGTGTGAACACATGGGGACTAGCTACTTCTTTTCATTACGACATCTTATTATATCGATCGAACACAAACAGCTTGTGAATGCGATTGCAGCTTCAATTATTCGCATTCTGCATTTTTTATTATTCACAATCAGTCGCTAATGCCCCTCGATTATCTTGAACGCGATCACGGAAAAGAGCACAGCACGCCGATCCGAGGAGATGCTCACGATTGCCATAGTGGCTAATAAAATAAAATGGATTCCGCAGATGCCTACCATCCATCCCATCATCACACGCACAAAGCGGTAAACGAAGCGTCAGGTCGAAATAAACATTGCGCGAGTGTGCCCGTAGAACTTCTTTATGCGAAAAATGCAAAGCCAGTTGCGCAAAACAAACTTCTCGTGGGGAACAAACACATACCAAAGTGTGAACTCTGAGAAGCCCACGGGTTTGAAGAACACGATTTAGACCTCGCTACGAACATAATGTCCTTCAAACGAGCCCGATCTCAAACTTTCCGAGAATGTCAAATGAGATAAGCTCTTTGGTTTCAAAGCACATTTTAAGCATGGTTTGGTTTAATGGTTCATATGCATCCCTGAATGATAGATATATCCACACAAAGTGAAAAAATCAGGCTCAGTTGGAACCTCGTCGACAATAATTCGAAACCCAGTCGAAGATGTATATTGACAGTATACATCATCGTTTGTTGTTTAGGGCACGCAGATCATCGCCTGCAACAACCCAGACGCATCTCAATGAATGTGAGCAATGATTTGGAATACATCTGATGATGAGATGGGCACCAACAACATTACGGATGCATTTCGATTCCTCCCCCAGCTCAGAACAGGTTCCTGATATCTGCAATCAACCTTGGTACACAATGCATCGATGCATCTCGATCGATGCCAGTATATATGCTTTGATTTTGCACCCCCCCAACTCGTAGATCATGTTTCTTGATCATTTTTCTTCAGATTTCACGAGTCCATAAAAAAAACACGGAAAATCCTCTGAGAAATCTCAAATCATTTCGTCGGATCATCAAAAACACAAAAAAGCCTCTGGGAAATCTCAAATCATTGTCGTCAAAAACACAGAAAAGCCTCTG
>JBBBWG010005780.1:27655-68795 GCA_037176905.1 Azolla pinnata
AGAAATCTCAAATCATTTCTTCGGATCGTCAAAAACACAGAAAAGCCTCTGAGAAATCTCAAATCATTTCTTCGGATCGTCAAAAACACAGAAAAGCCTCTGAGAAATCTCAAATCATTTCTTCGGATTGATCGACTTGTCAAATCATTTCTTCGGATTTTCGCAAGTCGATCAGAACAACCGAAAAGCCTCTGAGAGAAATCTCAAAAAATGGAGAATGAATCATGAGCTCAAAATCCTACTCTTTTTTCATCTTTGTTTCCTCACAAATGCTGTGTACCCCAAGAAAATGCCCACAAACATCTCCATGAACTGTTGATTGATCCCCATGAACATGGAGATGCCTGCAGCAGCATCGCCTCATCAGTCTCAGAGATGGAAGCTCTCTCTTTCTGCCCATCGTTGCACGGAAACGATGTTACCTGCACTAGAAGAGAAAGTGGAGCATCCATTAGTAAACAAAATGCTCCATTTGTTTGCAAAATCCATGCGATCAGCCGTCTCCGAGAAGGGCAGAATGCATCGTCAGAGATCGAGGATTGATCCGTGTGTAAGAAGAAGAAGAAGCCCATGATGTATCACAGATCGAAGAACTTTCTAGGAGCTGTGATGATAACCCAAGAGGAATCGATAGCTTCCATGGAAAACCTTTCCCTTGGGAAGCTCCCTTCGAAAAATGATATAATCCTCCTCCTGCAGAAGTTCAGAAAGGAGAGAAATCTTGAATGTTCTCGACGTGTTCACTCATGTTTACGAACTCATGGGCTCGAATGCGATGCAAAGATCGGGAATTATCTTGTTCCAATGCTTGTTGATTGTGGGTCCGTTTTGGAAGCTGAACATGTTTTCAACAAGTTATCTCGTAGAAATGAGCACTCATGGAATTCTCTCATACAAGGATACGTTGATCATGGAGAATTCAATACTGCTCTCGAGCTGTATGAAAGGATGAGGAGAGAAGATGTATGCCCGAATCGCTGCACCCTTCAATTGATTCTCAGAGCTTCAGGGAGGCTTAAGAACATAAAGAAAGTTCGGGAGATTCATGCTGAGATGATCAAAGAGGAATTTGAGAGCGATTGCTTCATCGCTAGCAGCTTAGTAGATATTTATGTTAAATGCGGTCTCCTCTTCGAGGCACAAGAGGTGTTTGAAGAGTTGGAAACACAAGATACTGTGTCCTGGACGGCTCTCATCGTGGGCTATGTTGATAATGGTCTTTTCACACAAGGGTTGCAATGTTTCGAGAAAATGCAAATGGAGGGATCCTCTCCAGATGCAGTCACTTACGTCAGTGCCCTAAAAGCATGCAGTGGTATGGAAGCCATGGGTAAAGCTCAAGAAATCCATCTTGATATTGTAAAAGTAGGGCTAGAAGGGGAACCTTTCATTGGAAGTATGCTTGTCAATATGCATGCGAAACATGGTTCTCTTGTAGAAGCTGAAAAACTGTTTGATGAAATAGTAGTCAGAGATGTAGTTCTATGGAATGTGCTTATTGCAGCTTATGCTGAACACGGAGAGGGTGAGAAAGCTCGATTGTGCCTAGAAAACATGCGTAAGGAGGGGGTGTCCCCCAATGATTTGACCTTTATATCTAGTTTGAAAGGTCATAATGGCTTCAAAGATATTGTCTTTGTCCGAGACATATACACCGATGTTTGCAAAGAAGGTCTTGAAAGAGACCCGCTTGTTGGCAGTGCTTTAGTAGACATGTATACTAAATGTGGCTCCCTTGCTGAAGCGCGAATGATATTTCACAAACTGTCAAAAAGAAACGTGATTTCCTGGACTGCTCTTATTTCAGGATATGTTGAGTATGGACTTGGTTCTGAAGCTCTCACCCATCTGAAAGAGATGCAGCTCGATGGTGTGGCTCCAAATGATGTCACATATGTTTGCAGCTTGAAAGCTTGTGGGCTCATAGGAGCGCTCGATAAAGGGCGCCAAATACATGCTGACTTAGTGGTAGAGGGTTTTGAGGCGGATATTTTCGTTGGAAATACTCTAATTGATATGTATGCTCGGTGTGGTTCACTAACAGAAGCAAGAGAACTGTTTGACGAATTGCAAACAAGGGATGTTGTGTCATGGAATGCGTTGAGCTCACGGTGTGATGAGCATGGGTTTGACGAGGATGTACTGAAATGCCTCGAACAGATGCAATTGGAGGGAGTAATTCCAGATGTACTCACGTACGTTTGTGGTTTAAAAGCTTGCAGCAGCATAGGAGCTATTGATAAGGGCCAAATTTTGCATGCTGAGATTAGTGTAGATGGATATGGAAGCGATTCATTTATTAGAGGTACACTGGTAGACATGTATGCAAAATGTGGTGCACTTGCAGAAGCACATGATGTGTTCGATGACATGCCAACTCAAGATGTAGTTGTTTGGAACGCACTCGTTGCAGGATATGCTTGCCAAGGGCAGAATGAGGTCGTGCTGTATTTGTTCGAGCAAATGAAGTTGGAGAATGTCTATCCAAATCCAATCACATTTCTTAGTGTTCTCACTGTTTGTAGTCATGCAGGCCTTGTGGTCGAGGGCCAATGCTATTTTGATATGATGGGTGAAGAATATGGCCTTCCTCTGACTGTTGAGCACTACAATTGCATGGTTGATCTCTTAGGTCGTGCAGGAAGGCTGGAGGAGGCCGTGGCCATTCTGTATGAGATGCCATTTCAACCGAATCTTGTGACATGGAGTACTTTATTGGGTGCTTGTCGGAAAGGGGGCGATATAGAGCTTGCAAGACAAGCATTTGAAAGTGCGTATAAATCAGATGAGAAACATTATGCCTTATTCATTTCAATGTCTAGGATATATGCAGGTGCTCATATGTGGGAGGATGCAAAGGTTATTGACGTTATGAGGATCACATCTGGAATGGAGCAGCTTGGAGAAAGTGCAAATCTATTTGGAAATTTTGGCGAATGGGCTGGGATAGAAGAAAACTGCACTGGCTCAGGAATCTCCATGGGATACTGTTGATATTTGAAATCGATGTGCTAGCAGGAACAACCATTCAAAGATAGCGCTGGTATCTTTTAAAGGGAAGAAGCTTCTGAAACATGTGCTCGAAAATTTATGGTATGTTTTAGTACTTCAGTATTCGGTTTCCTATTGGCTTCTTGCACCAGCTTTCGTCTTGTAGCAAACTCATCGTATTTTCTCTTCTTTTGAAGTTGCAGATATGAGGTCGGCCGATTTGTGAATCAATCCTCAAGTAGCTTGCATGATGCTGATTCACTCGGTCAACTATTTTCAACTTCATGCTCACGGAGTAACTTCTCCTGTTAGCAGGAACAACTTGAGATTTGTTGCGGGTTTTTCACGAATCCCACATCACGAAAACACAACCTATTGACGTGTTATCGGAGAGAATAACCAACCACTGCTAAAAGTGTGTGGTTCAACATTAACTAGTAAGTGATTTTCTGCTAAATTGCCTTCCTTCTACATGTTGATTTTCTTCTGATCACAGTCTTTCTTCTCCAAATGCAGATTCTCCAGGCTATAGAACCAGATAAAAATGACCATAGGAGCTCTCAACAGCTATGAGTCATCAGGTCAGCTTTTCTGTTTCATGTAGAAATATTTATTAACCATGACTTAAATCAAACATTTTTGAGGATGTTCTTGAAACATCTTTCATGTGCTTTGAAAATTGGGTGGTGGAAAGAAACCTAAGGTGGTTATCAACTACAACCATTAGGCAATAGATCTCTTTTCCACTTTGAAAAGCATGGAAGTGAAGTAAACAGCACAAGCGATCGCACTGTCACAAGTCACTCAAATTGCCAAAGGAATGTTTGGATTTCTAGCTGGTTTGCGATGTGCAAGGTGGTTTGGTTCATTTCTCACTTCTTCTTTCTGACAAAAAGAAACATGGGATTATCTGGTGTTCTTATTATTCAGGTTCAGGTTTTAGGGTTTGCTAAAACCAAAACCCCAAACCCAATAAGTATACATATCGATTTATCTTTGTCTTTTTAAATCAAGCATGCTAAAGGAAAGGTGGCATCAAAGTTGAAACAACTTCCACTGCTCCATTTTTCACTATTGCTTTCCCGTCTTATTCAGTTTTTAATTTCCCTGTGTGTGTGTGTTTTATGCCATCTCATATTGAATTAGGGGTTGTGGCAGGTGGTTGCTTCAGACATTAAAGCAGAGGAGAAAGAACTTCTGTGCTGCAAGGTTATGGCTGCAAGATCAGGGTGCCATTTCCTTCGAAACAGGTTTAATTGAGCAATGGTAATTTAAGGCCAACATTTGGATTCCAAGTACAATAAAATATGTAATCAATGGGCATCAAAGCACAATGTGCAGAAAAACTGTTGAATTTCTATGCATCATAAAAGAGAGTGTACTCATACAGCTCTCCCTCTACTACATTTCCCAATTTTACATTCTCTTTTGAGATTGCCTGGTCACCAGAAAACCCTTGTTTCAAACTTTGCAGGCTGCATCAGAAAACCATTGTTTTCTAATTTGGGAATGGAGAAATTCTTTCTGCTATCTTAAAGGCTGAGCACAACAACATCTCCATTGCTTTGCCAATTGAAGATCTGAAACCGGATGCAGTGTGTGTGCAAATGCTATTTGTTGTACAAGTCCATCGCCGACAACCCATTTCATGAGAATTAGTTTGACAGTAATCCTAATCCACTTGCGTTTTCTAAACCAAGAACACTTAACGATGAGTTATAACTGGGGAGTCATGTTGCAATAACGTGCAAAGCTATTTGTAGCTATTTTGTTGCAAGATTACTTGTTCGCACGTAGAGATTCCGGAGTTCGCTCGACCAGCTGACCACAACAAACAACTAAATGAGAGATCTTCGCATGAGCATACTGGAATCTGCAGGTGCACGCTCGAGTGGGCATCCGGGGATCGATCGTAAAAAAGAGTGCTCGAGACAAGCTCCCGAGGCACATACATACGCATGCGTAATATTATAGTTCGAGATTCGTATATACAGATCTCGCAACTCCGATCAATTGTGTTTTTCCTTTGCTGCTTCTTATCCTTCTTCTTCTTCTTCTTCTTCTTCTTCCAACTGTTTTATAACCGTTTTTATAACTAACTTTGTCACTGTGGCATGACATTTGGTGGGCATTTGGACATGGTCCATGGAACGAAGAAGAAGAAGAAGAAGAAGAAGAAGAGGAAGAAGAAGGAGAAGCCGAACCCTCGGTCATGTCTGTGCTCCTCTTCTGCGCGCCATCGCCGCCTCCAAGCGGCTCCCCTCCGCCATGCTCCTCCACCCACGAGCTCATCAGAGATCAGGGGGCCGGACCTCATCAGCATGTATGGCAAATGTTGGCTGTAGTAGTGCCATCGACCATGGCACATGTGGCAGTGGTCGATTTGGCAGCAGGCAACGGAGAATGCGAGGACGGGATATGCAGCAGCAGTAGTTCATATGGTCGCAGCGTCGATGTCAGTGAAGAGGACTCTTCTGATAGATGTGGTAGCGGTGTCAGTGAAGAGGACTGTTCTGATAAATGCGGTAGCTATTTCAGTGAAGAGGACTCTTCTGCCAAATGTGGTAGCGATGTCCGTGAAGAGCACTCGTCTGATCAATGTGGTAGCACCTCTAGTAGCTATGGCGGAATGTATGATCGTAATGGACTTGATCCTGCTCAATGGGCTTCGAGTGGCGATGTTAGTGAAGCAGATTCGTTCTGATAAATGTGGTAGCACTTCCGAATACTGTAGTAGCTACGCTGGAACGCATGATCGTACTGGGTTTGATCATTGCTCAATGGGCTTTCGATGTCATGAGGGATTGAAACGTGTATTCGTGGAACTCGATGCTGGCCATATACAGCCAGCATCGGCATCTTGCGAAAGAAAACTTGCAAGCCTTCCGTCAGATGCAGCTAGAATATGCTTTGTTCCAGACAGTGTCACTTGTATCACTGTTCTATCAATATGTGCAAAAGATCGAAGATGTTGAGTGAAGGGAAACAAGTGTATGCATCCAGGTTCGCTACCTCTCCTTTTGCGATGGATATTGCCCTGCAAAATGCAGCCCTAAACCTGTAGGAAAGGTGCCAGGACCTCGATGGAGCATATCAGACTTTTTCATAGCATTGCTACGAAGAACTTAGTCACATGGAGCACGTTGATCATGGCATGCAATGCTTGCTCTCAAGGCCCAAGATTATTTGATCGGATGCAATCCAAAGGTATTCTGCCTGATGAGGTGACATCTTCTAGCTCTTTGACGAAATTGTTTGGTGAAGGAGACTATCGAGAAGGCCGATGGATGCATTCCTGTATCGCAGCTTGCCCATATGTGGTTGGATTCTGTAATCATCGAGACTGGCCTCATCACAATGTATAGTAATTGTGGCCATATTGAGGATGCTTGGAAGATGTTTGATGCCAACGATCACCGACATATAGGCATCTGGAATGCGATGATCACGGGGTATGCCCAGCATGGGAGCTTCAAAGAAGCATTCGAGCTCTTCGATAGATTATATACTCAACGTATTCCTCCTGATAGAGTCACCTTTGTGAAGCTATTGTCCATATGCGCAGACGAGGTTGCACTGAATCGAGGATTGTGTTGATGCATGATCTAGTAATTTTGCATGGTACCAATGTGAGCATAAAGGTTAGGAACAGCCTTATTGATATGTATGGGAAATGCGGTGTGCTGGAAGATGCTCTACAAGTATTCTCTTTGATGGCTCATCATAACTTGGGTATTATGGACCTCCTTAATAACTTCATACATTCATCATGATCTTTGCAGAGAGGCTCTTCATCTGTTTGACAGAATGCTTGTTAACGGTGTAGTCCCTGACAAGCTCATCATTTTGCATGTCTTACCTTCTTGTGCCACTGACGCAGGCCTTGTGATGAAGAGCCGAAACATCCATCATTGCATTGAGTGCCATGAACTTGAGAAGGATGTTACTCTAGTTATAGCTCTTCTAAATATGTATAGCAAATGTGGCTCTTTGAAAGATGCCCGGACCATGTTCGATAGAATTACTAGTCGCAGTTTAATGGTGTGGAACTCAATAATGTCAGCCTATGCTCATCATGGAGAAGCCCCACATATTTCATCGAGTTATTCGAGAAGATGAATCATGATGCTTTTATCCCCGATGAATGTGCATGCTATGCTACATAATGTGCAATTAGCCACAGCGGCATGGTGGATGCAGGTTAAAAGATGCCTCCTTTATATACCTTCAGTAGAGCATTTCAATTGTTTGATTGATCTATTTGGTCGATCTGGGCAAGTAGATGAAGTAGACAATTTGATAAATAACCTGCCTTTTCAGCCTTCAGCTACATCCTGGACGATTTTAATTAATTCATGGTGGTTGCATCTATTCATCTCAAACATGAGCAGAGTCTGTAGTTGTGCTGAAGTTGATTAATGTCACATTCAACAGGGCATTCCTTTCAAGAATAAATTCCTTTGAAAGTCGAAATCTGCTACCATTCTTGAGTTCACAGATGGTCTAATCTTGAAGTACATGAAAGTTTGCAAGATCAATTTTTTTTTGACACAACCTTGAACTTGGTCATCTATACCAGTTCTCATCCTTTGGGATTCAAAACCATTTCACCATTTTCTTGGCATGTGTAAGATGCACCATCAAACTCTTGATCAACCAGTGCAGCATCAACGAGATGAAAGAAGTCGATAGATGAACTGCGGCAGTCTTATCAGAGAAACAGCTTCATGAATTAAAATCTCATCAGAACTAAGTCCTTTAAAGCCATTCTTAGTAACTGATAGAGATTACAGAAGATATCCAGAGTATGGACATCGTATACCAAAACTACTTTGAATCCATGATGTAGCATTTCCATTACTATTTCATTCCCACCTTTTCTCCGCAACCAATTGACAATACAACTTAGAAGACACATAGAGATATTGTTACAGAGAGAGTTCCCAGCTCCGATACATCAATTAGCGAATCGTCATACCAGTTTAAAAATGCGAATCAGGTTCTAGATACTGGTAGTCAGACAGAAATAAAGTTGCTACAGAAAATCTATAGATACATCAGCATCTCAAGTATTCGGACTTAAGCGGAGCTCATGCCTTCAATCTCTAGGCCAAACAATCCTGTACACTGCGAGGTTTGATAAGCTATTTAGCTCTTCCATTGCTATTGATGTCAATCTCGATCACATACATCTTACTTTCAGTGTTAGTAATAAGAAAGGCAGGGTGAATGTTTATATTACATACAGTCATATATCACTCTGTTGAGATCTTTAATCGTGCCTCAGCTGCTGTGGCTGCAGCGACAGCAGGTGGAAGCTCCCTCAAGTTGAGCATTGGATGATTGGATATTTGCTCCACAATAGAGTTTGATTGATTGGGTTGTTGATATTCACTGTTGTTCCTCTTGAAAAGCGTCTTGAGATCCTTCACAGTCAAGGCCGATATGTCGTGATTCTTCTTCACGGAGACGGAGGAAGCTGGTTGCGATTTCACTCGGCTTAAATTATAGATGCTTTCTTCCACTGTGTCTTTTATCTGATTAAACACTCGATGATTGAGGAAAACCATAGAGCAAATTTTTATAGCATTGTAGGTATGTACTTGCATGCCTATTTGGATGATAATATCACAACTCTCTGCACTATTTTTTGTAGCATTGTAGGTATGCACTATATACCTTATGTTTGGATGACAATATCACGAGTCTCCACTTGGATTGGCTCAAACCCAAGCAAAACCATTAAGCCACAGTTGATTGATTTATTGGTTTTCATCCGAAGTTCCTATCTTCTATTTAATTGTCACATCCATGTTTATTTTCTGGTTTTATATATTTCACTAAGAGATACATTCTTAGTTAGTGGAAGAATAAAACTACTACGAGACTCTCAACAGTTCAGCAGTTGCGAGTGGGAAACTGAGTGCTTTCACATAATGCAGTTTTTGCCATTGAAAGTTAATAATTTAGCTTACTGTGAGAAGGGACACCCCTCTGGAATCGATAGTCACCAGTGCACAACAGGAGTCAAAGGTAAGAATCATTGTAGCCCCCTCGAGGGCTTCAGAGTAATTATGCAAAATTGGGGTAGGTATGTATTCCTAAGAATCAATGCAATCATATAAAAAGAGATCACAAAAATTAAACTTCATGGTACTATAGAGACTCACCAAGAACCTGTGCACATAAGTTGCACGACTTTGTCCGATCCTATGGACACGATTGATGGCTTGAGCCTCAGCGCCAAGATTTAGTAACGGTTCGATCAGGATAACATGTTGAGCCTCTGTGAGATTAAGCCCATTAGCTCCTTGTTGGATCAACAGGAGGAGAATACGAGCCGATGTGTCATCCTCCTTAAACTTCTTGATTGCTTCATTTAGTTTCCTACAAGATTATTACTAGGTCAGTAAATTGGATTTTTCCAGGGGTCCCTTGGATTACCTTCCATTTTTTCTCTCTCTCTCAGAAAACCCTAACTGACTCTTCAGAAAGAGAAGAATGGGGTTAACTAGTGACCAAAAATGTGATCCACCAATGCTTTAGGAGTGCTCATAAATAAACCTCTGGATCTATGAGAATATAACCTCAGGACATACCTGCGCCCCTTAGCTCGAATAAAATTAATTTTATTGGCTGTCAACGAATGCTCTACCACATCGAGAACATCATTCCAAGTAGAAAATACAAGAAACCTTGAGCTTCCATCGGTCTCTTGCACTTCTAAAATTCTTTTGACAACAGCATCCATCTGTGTAAATCAGATTATTACTATTTAGGTTGTACCATGGAACCATATTTACTTCACTAGAAACAATAAACCATAGGTCATGCTAGACCATAGTCATGTAGTCTAGCAGATACAGTGGAAATACTTCCGACAGTCAAACTGTGATTTTCTAGATCTATGCACATTTCCAGCGGACTGCATTACAACAATGGTTATATTTGTAAGCACTCACCAGTTTATGTTATGTAAGACAATATTTCAGGTTTATGTCAGATTGATAGCATGATAGTTCCATGCGATGACAATAAACTTGTTGGGGCAAGAAGGAACTTCTCTTCTTCATTGAGGCTTAAACTTTTATGTAGTTCTTTGAACATTGATTAAAAGAAAAAATCTGCCTCATTTCGATGTCCATTTCACTGGACAATGTAAAGAAAAAAGGTTTACATGTCAATAAAGTTTAAGGACATCTCTAGTCATATTTACATATTCATTTTCAAAAAGATTGAAGCTGCAAGTAAACATAAAATTAAATACCATTGCATCATTAATGTGTTCTGCTGTACCGATATTATGGGATCAACTTTAAAATTTTCATGTTTTTGAGGATTCATGATTTCTAAGCAACAAAGCACCAACGATATGTAGAGTTGAAGCACATATAGTTTGCAGAACAGAAAGCATACCTTGGTCCCATAAGACCCCTTGATAGATATTGAAGACCCTGACTCAATTTCTTTGTTTTGTAATTTAGTCATTGTGAGCGAATAGGATGTGCTGCAACCCCCATTGTCTATGACGGCAATATTTTCCATGTATGTGGAAAATCTGCAAGTTGGACATAAAATTGTTTTTGTTCCTCGGCCTGGAAGCGGAAGTGTATCATTCTCAGCGATCATCAGCAAACCTGCACAGGTTTCCGGTGTAAATAATGTGGTGTGATGACCAATAGTCAGCCTAATGACAATGTAATATATCATAAAAGCACATATGATGAGTTACTATTTTGACCATTTGCTCAGACAGCATTGAGAACTTAACCCAATCATACATCCACCTTGATTAGAAGTTTACAAGTATTTTTTGCAGAAAGGTGTTTAGTTTATAATCACGGACAATGAGCTTTCTCTGAGCCTTCAGACATATTTAACTTGAATAAACGCATATATAAATTCATAAGATAATCTTTCCGGAAAAGGATAGGCAGAACAACTATGTTCTTACATCTGCAACAAAGCATGTGACCACATGGCAGAATCATGAACTGGATTCCCAGAGTTTCCTGACAAACAGGACAGCTTTCATCTTCATTGTTTGTAAATCTACTCTTCTTTTCAGAAATATTCTCAAACTTCCCTGGCACATGTACATCACTTCCACTAATTTGTAAAGCGCTGCCGTTTTCATGTACTATTTCCTTCTGCCGCTCTCTAGTCATTGCAAGTCCCTGACAATCAGACCATGGTGATCATCAAACAGGTTTTGAAGCCATAACCCAGTCACATTTAATTTACCTTGAGGTACCGTAGTTGCCCTTTTGCGCGGCGCAAGTTGTCCAACGATACAAATTTTTCACCAGTGAGCTCAGCATTTTTCTGTGGTATTTCCTCCAAGTAAACTTTAAATATTTGTTCAATCTCAGTCGAGATTTCTTCACCAGGAAACCGTAAACATAGACGGGTCTTGGCCATATTTAGTTCATCAAGTGCAAGTAGAACCATGCGCTGAGAAAGAGCAAGTGCACGAGCTTGAGCATATTCTTTCCGCATCTCCTGATTGCAAAAATATATATTATATTGCTATTTTTATATTCCAAAAAATGTTGCATAGAACTCAATTCTACACCTTAAAATCAACAAAATAAATCCATCATCAACATAAAGATCTTCATCAGCGAAAGCACTTCAAAACACAATTAACTATATTATGGTTCATGCACATCAATAGCAGTTCAACTTTATAATAAACATTTAGCTAGAAAATGCACTCTTCAAAATAGGAGACTTGTATTTTTCAGAAGAACAAATAAATGGCATTAACATGCCAAAAGCTTCTAACATTATTTATGAAAAGAAATTAAAATGATAATGAAATGTATCTTACTTCAAGCAGTTCCAGATGTTTCACACTAGCAGCAATTAACTCTGGCCCCATTTTGCGTTTCATGTTAGATTTGATATATTTAAGTATAACCTCGGTTTCTGATGGATATCTAGTAACCTGAAATAAAACAATCATATAAATTTATAGCAGCCAAAAGCTAATGAGAAAACAACCTTTATAGAAAGAAATTCTTTTTATTAGTGCACCACCTGTATGTTTGTTGTATATGATGCCTTGCGTTTTCCATCCTCCTCAAGGCTATTACTTGCTTTACGATTCTTATATTCTTGAAGATTATAAGCATCCTCAATTGATACAACATCACCAATATTGCCAGCACTTGATTTCAGCAAAAATAACCGGTTTTCGTACATCTGAGAAGAAGAAAGAGAACAAGGAGAGCATTACCAGATGTTGATTTCAGCCAAAATAACCGTTTTTCATATACCTTATTGGAAGAAAGAGAACACGCACAATATATCCCATAGTATAGATTGATTGAAAATTCCTTTTGAAATTAAAAGACTAAAATAAATACAGAGAATTCAACAAAAAACCTGATAGATCTTGTCCATTTCACAGTGAATACATAAACTTCCATTTTTCTGCTTTTTGCAATTCAAGCAATTTCCAGCTCTTGCTATGGCTTCTGCAGTTGGATTATCCATCATCAGATCAATCTCGGAAATCATAGAGATAAGTTTCTCTCGATGATGAAAAATCGCATCAATCTCCCGATTCAGAATGTATCTCAGACCATTTATGTCATTAAACCTGTAAAATATTAATGGAACACAAATACAATCAACCTTGAGTCTTAATATGAAAGTAAAATAAAAGCATATTTAAGCATAGCGCAATACATTTATTCTTTCATGAATCCTTTCCCAGAAATCGTTCTAAATATGTACAGTGAACTTCTGAATTACTCAGTGACATCAGTACTTTTTCATTGAACAAGTATTCAAACAGAACCCTGAACAGAAAAGAATATGTTTCTTCCTGGCATGGACTTCATAGAGGAATTCATGCACTCAAGATGTATATGCACAAAATCTCAATGCATCATTTTTGAGCTATTGAATGTTTACTGTACTTATTCAAAATTCTGTAATTTACCTTAGTGCCAAACTGGAAGCATTTTCATGTCCTGTTCTTGATAATGCCAAGTAATCTATTTCTAGTAAACTATCTTTGAGTTTCTTCACAAATTCGTCTGCCTGTTTACTGCTTGTTGACAGTGAATCTAGAGCACCTAGCCACCAAGTTGTTCCTTGATTATCTTTTAGCTCTTCCATCATTTTACAAACCTGTGAACCATTAGTTCACACACTGAGTTAAAGTGGTTACTCACTCCAAATAAAAACGCAAAAGCAACCAAGGGTATTCAACGGAAAAAATACCTGATTGTGTGCATTCTTATAATCACTTCTGGCAGCTGTGAGTTTGGCATCAAATGATGACATGTACTTTGAGCTTATCTCTCGAGACTGCTGTTGTAAAAGTTCATCTCTTAAAGTTCTAGGAATATGAATGTTTCCACTTATGTCATGCATATTGTCAGCCCTTTGCTTTTTCACTGGAGGGGTGGCAACCAAATCACCTTCTACTGTATCACTCTTTGTCGGTTGTCCCTCATCCACAGCAGAAGAGTTTCTGAGAGTTTCTAAAACCTCATTCAAGTTATGTAGTACATGCAGCTTCTGCAGAGGATCCACATCAAATTCTTCAAAATTCTCTTCCATCAAGGACAGTGCTTCACGATAAGTTTTTACTGCACTAGCATGATCTTGCTCTAGTATCAACAGAGCTGCCAAACCATTCAATGCCCCAATCAAGTTCCTTTGGGCTTCTTCACCCTCTACTTTAGCCTTTTCAAGAAGAACCTACAAATTTACAATAACACATGGACATGATCGAATTAGAATGAAGCTTGCAAGTCTCTTTGGGCTTTCTTTGCACTCTGCCGTGGCCTTTCTAAGAAGTACCAATATAACACACGAAGTTAGTTCAATTTTTTTTAAAAGTGATAAAATAGTAACCATATGCCAAATGTCCACAAAAATAGTAACTCTTTTTATGCCATGTTACCATACCTCCAGCCTAAGGTTTCAAGAGAGAATTTTGTTGCACTACTACCACTAATGGCTCTATGGCATAATACAGCTGGGAAGCAAAGTTGGTCAGCAGTTGGGAAATGAATGGTAATTCCACCTGCTGTTCATAAATTTATACACAGCAGGAATTTATACTCACAAATCTGTCACTTCCTCCTCAAGAAACAGACTACATGATTCCTATCCAGCACGTTACTGTAATCTGAATCAGATGAGACAACAGGCTACATGATCCCTAGAAAGAAAGAAAATATACTTATGCAAAGGGAATAAAAGAAACGAGTAGGACCTTCAAAACCTCATCCATAGTCATTGGTGTTTTTTGCAGAGACCGCAATCCTGAACTACCCACTTGCGGATGACAACAAGCTTGGCGGAGACTCAATAAAGGATGAAGAACTTTTGCAATTTCAGTATAACTCAGAACTCTGTCCTCCTCGCCAATTGATCCTGTCATTGCCTCCATAACTTTATTAGAGCAGCGCTCATGCTGCCGCCGATAAAAATGAGCTTCAATTGGAGAGAACTGTAACCAGGTTAAAAGCTCTTCTTGTGGTGGCAAGCCAAGTTCATCAAGAATATGGATCTTGGATGTTCGCCAAACAAAATGTTTCAGATATTTGTGTGTAAAAGATACTGCTCCCAATACATTTTTCTGCCTCCAAAAATTAGAGTTAGACATACTTTTGACACTATTATTTCTCATTCATGCCAACTCATTTCAGATGCAGATTTAGAAAGTGCACTTACTATACATACATAACCATAAGTACGTAAGACATATAATATATAGTGCATGTTAAAAAGTACGTACATATTAAAAGATTTATTCACCAAGTGCCTGAAGCACATAATCCGGAACAGAAAATACACAAAGATTGCCTGTGATACACAAACCATGTTTTTATTTAGGCGGAGTATAATTGGATACAGAAAACGTTGACAAGGTGGCAATTTCTCAGGCGTAACACATTACATGAGAAAAACAAGGTTCATTACATTTTAATCACTCGCAGTATAATTCTAATTTTTATTGTTCAATATCTCTAAATCCACTTCTACTTAGAATAGCTTGGAACTTTCTCATCTCATGCTTCGGATTTCTAATCTCCTTATGTATTATGCTGGCCGTATATTTTGAGCTTCCATATAACCCAAAACCATCACCCAAATAAACTTTTATTTATTACCCTACATTTGATGCTTCCTGCACATTGAGTAGATGTATTGATCACCATACACTGACCACAATCACTTATGCAATGTACTAGAATACTACAAACCCCATCAATAATTATTTCAGAATTCCTGCACACTAAAAATAGTGTATGTGCTTTTGAGAGAGTATGTGTACACAAATTTAAGAGCATACTCATATTCGCATGGTGAGATTCATTACTGACCTCATACGGTTCCTTTATTATCCTATTCCACCATAATAGATTGTTGAAAGGTTGTAAGTCCAAGAATCTGAGAAGCCCATGCAGGTCATCGAGACTTCGTTGTATAGGTGTTCCAGTTATACACCACCGTATTTCAGCATTTAACCGTTTTGCCATTTCTGTAGCTCGGGCAGAACTGCTCTCCACCATTTGGGCTTCATCAAGGCACACCCGCCACCATTTCATTCGTGTTAGTGAAGTTGGCACAACCGGATACCTATCAACAAATATGGGCATGAAATTTCACTCAGATTTTCGAACTATGAAAAATAGAATAACTATTCCATCTTGTTTTCGCATTCCAAGGATTGTGGTTCAGTTCATATGTAAATGAGAAGAACATCCCCAATAATGATGTTTGAGCAAATAATTAACAACCCATTTGGGAAGCCACTAAATTTTTCTATTTTTCAAATTTCATAAAAAATCTTGTTTTGGAAAAACGAAGTGATCTGTTTCACCGTTTGACAGGAAATATATATGATAGGCCATAGCAATTAATATGCCGAAAGCAGTGGCAGCAATAGAATTATGCACAAATCAGACAACTGATTCAATAATCAATGAAATTGTTGCACATTGCTTAATGCATTAAGATAAGATATAGCATTATACATGAGCAAGTCCTTTATCATAATTTCATTGATAAAAGGACAGATTTGGATAGTCAATGGAACTGATGAAGATTATGTAGAGAACTGAAATATAATTAATGAAAGGAATGACTCACTAAGATCTTTTGAGAGGCTACAATGACCCATAAGACAAAAAGGAAAGTGCAGCTGGATGACCTTTCTATTGTCCTTTTATATATGTATGTATCCGAACCTTTGCAAGTTGTGATGTTCATTGGTTGATGAGTCTCTGTGGTTGTATTTTTGTCCTTCAAACAAATTCTCTGGAGCTGTTCAGTTGAGCAATGGTACTCCCAAACATCAGTGCATAGTGAACGATGGCCTTGTACAAAGAGGCAGTGATATTTCCCCCTCAATTCATAAGAAAAGTAGATTAGCAGTCAAAATGTTTTTACTGTGTCATCCCTGATTGCATAATTGGGACAAACAATGTTCCCAAAGATCTATATGCAAATCTGCATATTTTCATCTCTAGCTAATGTGAAGAGGCCCAACGCTGCCTTATCATTACAGTAAGCCATCATCCTACCCAGAGTTATTATGGGGCAGATCCATGTTCTTCATTCCCAATTGGATAATTATAGTTCCCACTATCCATCTTGATCATATTCAAGTAAGGAAAATTCAAGCACTTTATGGGGTTAGAGCATTCATACTTGTGCCATGTGAAGGAAAAATTTATGTTTCAGTATATCAAGAATCAATCTCACCATTTGCAGCAGGCTGATTTCATAGATCTTGAGCACCTTTGCTCTCCAAGCCAAAGCCAAGGATTAAATATTGCCTCTGAGACTATTGGAGCTGATCCCATCTCTGCTAGAGTTGCTTTGCTCTTTATCATGGTAGTAATCATTGAGACTAAAGATCTATTTAGTTGTGTGTCTTATTTGACTCCATCGAGAAGAGATGGTAGTTCAAATATATCAAATAACCACAATCTGCATATGGCTCTTCGAACTGCATATGAGCACATTGTCTCTCATGACCACCAAGTTGCGAACATGTGACATACTATAGCAAGAACAAAGGCCCTTAGAATGTTACTGCTAGGCATATGTTGGATTTGTTCATGCCATCATTTCTTCTATTATGAAAAAAATCAGAGATATAATAAAAAACATATGATTGACATACTCATTATACCCACACTTTTAAATTGAGATAATGCTCAATCTAAAAATAAGCACTTAACAGTCTTATTTCGATCCAAACTATGACAACCCATAAGAGATAGAAACTTATTCATGAATGTGTATAGAGAGCTGTAAACTCCAAAACATTCTATTTAGCGGTTAAAGGAAACAGACCTTAACTGTTTAGTGGCTTTTTGTCTATTAAAAACTTTTTGAGATTAAACAACAATCCCAAATTTAGGTTTCCAAATAAAGAGTGGACTAATTATCGAAGCTTCTTTACCATGATTTCATGTGCTAACCCAGTTTAATGATCATCACACAAAATTGGAAATCAAGAATAACTTGCAGAGCAGGCTATTAATCTTTGCCATTGAAAATAGACAATCGATGTATGATTTCCATTGGTAAGAATTCACTTAGTCATTTAAACTGTAGGTCTGAGCCCACAGAAATAATGATGTATTTGTGCATCTTTACTCTTTATCCTACCCAGACTTTCTGGAAATCACAAACAGTGCTCTCAGTCACAACTGTGCATTCATTAAACACTGATGCCACTTAGAGCCTACTCGAGCTGTGCATCATATGCTAAGGGCAAAATATAAGATTATATTTCGATCTTACAACGTGTTCCCCTTTTTACATGGCTCAAACGTTTCATGATATGCAGATGGTTTAGTACAACTTGACATCTTTTCTCGTATGGATCAATTTTTCGAAAGATATAATGAACTTAAACACAGAATACCTTTTAGTGTAACGCATTGAGCGTTGTGATGCGTCATCTCCATCTGTATCATGTGAAAGATCAGCTTGAAGAGTGGTGTACGTCGTCAAGACTATATCTGCTGATGCCAGTTCATGTGCACCCACCACCTGGCCATATTTTGAACTTTTTACTTCATCACCAGAATGCAACCCACCACCTCTTTGAAAACCTTCATACACAATCAATTTCAAAGCCCCTTTTTCCGTGTGTCTATTCAAAGAAAGATATCAACATCACAAAACTTTAGTGTTGTGATAAAGATGTACATTTGCACATAGCTCTTGAGCTAAGATCCTAAAGCTATAAGAAGTTGATGAGTCTCAATCTTTCTTGCAATTTTCGACTCTTTAAGGTGGGGGTTTCTATATCATAGAAGCAAATGCACTTGCAATCATACAAAATATACTTTGAAAAATGCAATGCAACAAACCAAATTATCAAAAGCAAGATTTGAACTGGCAAAATAATCTTGCTTTAGTATTTTCTACTTTTATTACAGCATGGTAATCATATACTTACTTCATCCACTTGTATATTATTTTACAAAATGAAACAGCTGATAAAGATGAGAACACTGGTATTCTGTGAGAATTCTTACATTTCCCCTGGTCACACTTGGAGCACTGGTGAATATGAATTTCTTTCTTCTGGTGTCTCAAAATTAATGCCAGACATACCCGTGCAGATATAAAAAGTAGTGTCCATGTATTTTTACAAAATGAAATAAGTGATGAAGATGAAAACATAGGTGTAACATGAATATTCTTGCATTTCTCATGAGAACATACCTAGCAATTTCTTCCTGCCATTGTTGCAAAATTGATGGAGGGCATACAATCAATGTAGCACCAGAAATCCCAGGAACTTCCACACTTCCAATCAGTCTTGAACAAGAACCACAGATATAATCCTTATTAACAGAATGCCGTATTTCCATTGTTGCCGTGATTCTCCCTGCAGCCCTCTTCGGTTTTTTTATTATTGTGCATGACTTGGATCTTTTACCTTTAGAAGATATCTCTCGTTCAAAGTTCCTTACGTACTCGAATTCCGGGCCAAACCCAACACAAGATGCATGTTGCCAAACATCACAGCAATTACACTGCACCCATATTCTATCATTGACTTCCTTATCATATGCTCCACATGGACAATCAATTCGTTCCTGCTTCCGCGTCTTCAGTTCTTCATCCAGCTTATTGGCAGCTTCTTCTGCTGTTTGATCTAGGTCAGAGGTCAATGATTTGTAAGGGTTGGACATAATGCAAGCTAGAAGCTCAATTGTTTTGCCCAAACCCATCTCATCTAAAAAAGGAAACAAATAGTTCAGCCCTTCTAGAAAGCCATGTGGACGTGTCTATAATGATTTGTTTAGACTAATTGATATTTTTAAGTAAAACAGCATATTTTGATCTAACTGTCTTATTGGCATGGTTTTCCTATGCAGCAACCAACACATAGAGTGAACAACAAAAACAGCAAAACATAAACTAGCAAGAGCAGATCCAGGATGGTTCTTTCATTGACACATTTGCAGCCCAAGAATAGTTATAACTTGATGAAGAGAACTAGTATTCAAACTGAATTCCCATATCAATAGAACATGTGAAACAGCAAAAGTAGAAAGTTTTATGCCAGCTTCTTTTAAGAGGCCAATATGACCTATAAGAACCAATGAGAAAACACACCTTCAAATGTCTTCATATCTGAAAAGAGAATAGATATGGCTACACATAAGTTCTGAAAGCATTCCGTAGGAACCTGATAAACCAAGATCCTGCGCTTAAATTCCCTTCAAAAGATCTCTAATATGGACTGCTCAAAGACAGAGAGACCTTTGAAACAAGGAAGCGCCTATATGAACTATTTGTTCTTTGTACAACACCACCACTCCCATAGAGCTTCCAGGTACACATAAGGACCGTATACTGATTCCCATCTACATCACTGAACATCAGGGAGTTTATTACCAGTGCATTGATGGGTCTCAGTATTACATGGCAGTGTTTGTGTTCTTTAAGGTGTCTTCGAAATCAAACCTTAGCAGAATCATTGCAATTACAAGCGGCCATGCATATGGTCTCCTGAAGCCATATACCACATGCAGGCCCATTCTAAATAATGACAACCATCTATACAAACAGTTGATTTTCCATCCTTCATTGCAGCAAACACTTGTGACATGTCTTCCTTGTGATATGCTACTTGGGCTTGTGTAAGGCCTTCATCTAGATGTACTTTTCCACCCTTGAGTCTCTGTCTCTTGGGTAGGAAAGTTGTTCTCTTTTCCATTTCCGTTAACTGTCTTAGGCTTAAATTCATCTCTACCCACTCTCAATGCCAAAACAATTGGAATATCTGATGCACCAATGTGTATCCTCAGATTTTCAGCATCTTCTTGCAGGCTTCTTCTTCCAGCTCACTCAATTTCTTCTACGAGCAGGTCACGAGCTTTCTTTTTTGGCTTCATCCTCTAATCTCACATTCATCCCTACACCTTTGTCTACAATTGTTCCTTTCATTTTTTTGAATACCTCAATCCGCGACACATTAGACTTTATTTCTTTCAGAACATGCTCGGCTTGGTCCTTGGCATCTTTCGCCACCACTATCTATGTTTGCATTTCAGCACATTAGACTTTATTTCTTTCTGAACATGCTCGGCCTGGTTCTTGGCATCTTTTGCCACCACCATCCATGTTTGCATTTCCTTTTCCACATTTTCTTTAACTATTGAGATACATTTATTGTAGAGAAATCCCCAGAAAAAACATACGCATGAGAAAATTCTTAGGATAATCGTATGAAGATCCCTACAAGTTAAACAAACAATGTCCATAATACCAGACTTGAAATTTCGGAGTGAACCTAACCCCATAAAATGCATTTGCACAATCCAGACACGTACTCATTCATCATCACCACTGATCTAATACTACAAGAGCTACATGGTAACAAGGAGAGTGACCTGCAAGGATGCCGCCCCGAATGTCAGGAATGCCCTCAAATCGAGTCCACGAAACAATGCCACTAGTAAAAGAACAAGATATAATGCAATCACTCTAATCCTTCTGAGTACTTTATGAACACGAGTATTTGAATAAGAAACTTGGTGGAAGAAAGCTGAACTACATCAGCTGGCATATATACACTTAAATATTTTAACTTCAGACCAACCATTAATTCTAATGATATCATATTTGTAAGTGCTATTTAAATGGCTAATTGGATCACCCATCATATTTCTAATGGCATGGAGGTGCTGGTGCTATTTTGGATGGTTCATTCTAGAGAAGTTCATTTGGAGTTATGAATCTTAATTATGTGTGTCAATGTGCAAATAGTAATGGCCACAAAGAAATAGATAGAAAAATGACTGCTAAATGACAGATGACATCTTGAGGTAGAAAGCACTAGCAGAATAAACAAACCTGAATGGGTTATAGTAAAAGACAGATTTTTTATCTGCTGAAACAACTTCTGAGCAAAACGGCCATTTCATCTCAACATTGGCAAGCCGACTACCATCTAGCTTTTCGCGACAGATCATCCAATAGGCAGCCCTACTCTGATAAGGCCGCAATTTAGCACGCAGCTGTCTAGGATTTGTCGCCAAAACTGGCCCATTCCTGTATGAAAGAAACACGAATGAGGCTTAACACATAATAACAATTGAAACTTGAATGACGGATTTACTCAATGTTCTATGGCAAGACCAGATACATTGATAAGCATATATTCCATAAAATATGTATGCTGGACATGAGTATCAAATGCAAAAACAGTACCACATGTGTATGACATACAAGTAATAAAGATAAAGTCAACTTACTGATCTGGTTTTATGGCCTCGTACAGCGCTGAGGAATCAAATTCCTGCTGGGATATATTCTCTGGAGAAGATAGAGAACCTGTAGACATCTGAGATGAATTCTCGGAGCTTCTCCTACTAGTTGAAATTCCATAAATGGCTTCATCAGTATGTAATTCTGGCCTCAGCCACTTCATCATCTTCAGCATGCTTCTGCTCCATAATGATTTGCCACTATCCAGGATCCCATTGCTGCTGTCAAAAGCTTTCCTAGTAATACCTATCCGTAATCTGACAGATATTACATTACTATCCATGTCATTTCTGCTATCATCTTCAATGTAAGGCTTCATACTTACAAAACCTGCCTTGAATAAGTACGCAGTCCCAGAAATAGAATCTCTAGGACCATCTAGGTAGCCTGATGCTAAAACTCGCCATATATCATCTACTTTCATGTCCGAATTCATGCACTGATCTCTGTTATCCTGCTTCTGGAAGACTTGTACCCTAACATCCTCATGTGAAAATGTATGCCAGCTCAGAATAAAATCTCTCTCTACAGTTGGTAAACAAAGCCTCACTCCCAAAGCATTTTCATCAGAAAGCTGCCTCTTAAATTCATCAGGCAGCATAGGATGTTCATATACTACAGCTTGCAGTCCCACTTCAGCTATTTCTATAACATAATCGAAGGCAGCAATTGGTGAATAGACTATTGTACCGTGGTCATTATGTGCACCATTTACATCACTCGTAACAATTGCGTCGGCCTCTCTGGAAGAAGAAGATCCAACGTCAAATTTCACCCTTTTTGATATGTTTTGAGATGGTCGCTTCTGCTTTCTCCTTGCCATTTCTATACTAAACAGGAACAAAGACATTTTGAGCATTCCTGAATGAACTTGGAGCTTAAATGACACATATCACTACTTGTTGCAGGTGGATTAAGGAACTTTTACGATGAATAAGGGAAACTAACTGAAACATGCTTATATGTGCTGGAATTAGAAAAATGTATTTGCTTATCTTGAAATCTGTTTGGTAAATGCTTGATCAAACTTGAGCTCCTAACTACATGAAACTTAAACTTTAGCATATAGTTAGCAAAAGAATTTAACCGCCCATAGGACACGTGGCATATAAACTACTAATTTAGTAATCACAAGGGAGATCGATATTCCTGATAAGCACGTCAAAAATAATAAGCCTCTGATTAGGAAAAGTGAGCATTTAAATACTTGAGGCCTCACAATTAGGACATGACCACACTCAATTCAGAAATATAATCAGCAAAAGATCTCTTGATTGCTTTGCTTATAGTTAGAGATTTGAATTGTGCTCCCAGTAGAAACGAATTTCTAGCAATTGCACATTAATCTACAGAATCTATCACCTGCTTCTTTGGATCTGTGATTGGGTTTAATTTTCGTATTATAAAGAGAGTACATGGGTCAATTGAAAAATTACATAAGCTCGTGTTCTTTCTGAATCCCTGGTGCATATTTTTCCAATCAATTGTGCAAGGAAAGACTTCAGCATGTTCTTTGAACAACGAATGAAAAAGAAAACCAAATGGAGCAAAACCATAAATCATCTCAATTGTGCATCATGCCGACACTTGGCCACAAATGAAGGCCAACAAGAGAACACGCCAGCCAAATTCATCTCAAATTATTGTAGGGAGATGCGGCCACTCCATGCTGACAAAATACCTGAATTGACTGCAATGAAGTATCAAAGCTGATTCCGGGAAAGAAGGAGGTTCCTCTTCCATTAAAACCAAGCGGAAAAGAAATACACGTACACGCACGCACAGAGCCAAACACGGGCAAAAATAATACAAATCAGCACGAACCAGAATCCATTTTTTGAAGCCGGTCACGGGGGGGATTACTTCTAGATAAAACAGGCGAAGATCAGGAGAGACGGAGCAAGGGCATACCTTCTGCGAGATCGCAGCGCGTCTTCTGAGGTTGAAGGAACGAGAGCTTCACTTCCCGTTCGATGCCATCGACACATACAAACAAGGTTCAACACACTCAGTCAGTCATTTCCGTAGTTTACATACTTGGAAGACGAACACACATACGCATGTGCATGCGCATCCATATGCATGCATACATACACACGCATGTATTATGCGTGCATGTGTGCATGTGTGCATGCACGTATGTATGCATGTGTGGGTATGGGCGTGTGTATGCATGCATGCATGTATGGTTATGCATGTGATGCATGCATGCATGCGTGCAGGTGTGCATGCGTGTATGCACGTATGTATACATGTGTGGGTATGGGGGTGTGTATGCATGCATGCATGTATGGTTATGCATGTGATGCATGCATGCATGCGTGCATGCGTGCATGAGTGTATGCGCGTATGTATGCATGTGCGGTGACGGGGGTGTGTATGCATGCATGCATGTATGGTTATCTATGTAATGTATGCAGGCATGTGTGCATATGTGCATGTGTGTGTGCACGTATGTATGCATGTGTGGTGATGGGTGTGTATGCATGCATGCATGTATGGTTATGTATGTAATGCATGCGTGCGTGCGTGCATGTGTGCATGCACGTATGTATGCATGTGTGGGTATGGGGGTGTGTATGCATGCATGCATGTATGGTTATGTATGTAATGTGTGCATATGTGCATGTGTGTGTGCATGCATGCATGTATGTGTGCGTGTGCAACACATAGCAGGAAAAAGAATGTGAAAATCGGACACATCGACACAGTCATCAAATGACTTGCTAGTTGTAGATTCAGAAGCTCTTGATCGAGATCGGTTTTGCAGGATTTCGGGCTTTCGAGTCGACCGGGAAAGCAGAGTCTCGGAGTCGGCTCCGAAAGACGGCAGTAGCAGGTTTCCGTAAATTCTGCAGACAATCCCCCTTTCCTCTTTTCTTTACCAGCAGCGTGCTAGGCCAGCTCGCCTGGGTCAAGTCAGCAGCTCAGTGCAAGGATGAACCAGCAAGCATCGTGTTCAAGGGAAGGGGAGATGGGGGGGGTAGATACAGCGGAGTTAATGCCCCTCACTTAATCATATGTGGGGTAGATCCGGCTACTGTTGCTACGGAAAGAGGACGCTGATAGATGCACGTGGCCGAGCATATTGATCGATGGATCGATGATCTAACCAAGTCGATCAGTTCAGGAGAGCCATCGCTCTGCAGGTTTAGTATAGTATCTATCGGGAAGAAGCTCGATCCATGGAGTAAGCTCATCGTCGACGAGAGCGAGAAGATCCAACTCTTCCCCACTGTGCTAGATTGTGCTGGAGGCCTTTACAAAACCTTCATATACCTTTCTTTCTTTCTTTCTTTCTTTCTTTCTTCGTTCGTTCGTTCGTTTCTCTGTGGCTCATCCCTTCTCTTGTCTGTTCATCCCTCCGCAAAGCTCTTCCCCTCAGTATAACTCAATCAGTCCCAGACACTGACTCTCCGATCCATCCATGGATTGAGCCCTGCGCATGCAATGCATTATCGCATTGCATGCGTTCCATGGTCTGATGTTGGGTCGGCTCAATCTGATGATGCGGGCTCTCTTTGATGATAGCTCGATGATCCAATTGAGCCGTGCCAATATCACATCATCAACCGATCGATTCTACTACAACTATGTATATATATGTATGTATTTATATATGATGCTACAAACTTGTAGTAATCACTTATTCTAATGACAGACAGATATCGCCGATCGGCTCCCATCTTTCCTTGTGATGAGCAAGTAGGACAAAATGCTCTTACTTTGCCATATTCTTTAGGATTTTGTTGTAACAGGTGGCTGTGAATGAATCCATGTGCTACGATCAACGAGGAGGACGATGATGGGCATGGCCTGACTCGTTGCAACCATGGCGATGATGGCAAGGTAAGAATCGAGCTTATCTCCAACTCATAAGTCGAACTCTCCGTGTGTTCTATCACAGTTACCTCATGCAAAGGGACGCCGCTGAATCCATCTGTTGGACACTAAAGAACATTCATTCGCCCGTTCTTGTTTGCGTCATCGAATTTTGCACCCACGATTGCCACAACCAAGCGGCTCTGAACCGATGATGCATCGAAGCAGACTGGCATTGAACATGAAATGGTTTCTTACTGTCGAAGCAGATTGGCATTGAACAGGAATGGTTTTCTGGTTTTGTTTTACTCGGCAACAGATGAGGAGCAAGGACTTGCAGGAGGTGCTTGGCATTTGTACATCTTATGCTGCGGTTTGCAAATTGTGTCGGAGTAAACAGAGCCAGGAACAGTCACATGTACACATATAAGTCTCATTGACTTTTGATGTAATGTTGTAATGTGTGTTTATGAGGATAATCTTTCCTCGATCGTGATTCAATCGATGGTTGTCTTTGTGTATCTCCTTGACCAAATGTCTCGCTTGTTCTGCTTCTAAGTGTAAGGCGATCGATTGATGAAACAAGCCACACGAGTCGATACCAGACGCCAAGCGACACGATTATATGTACAATCGTACGAGTCGGAGCCCTAAACTGGCTTCTATTCGGAGATGGGAAACAAGAGCACAACGTCTGTGGGCGCAGGATCGCAAACTCTTTATCGTGTTTCGCAATGCTTGATGGGAGGCTTGTTTTCCGACACGCATCTTGGAAACGAAGGCAGGGAACCCGAAAGAGAAGGTTTTTGCCAAGAATGACCCGAGATCATGTCCAACGGCGGACGATTACTCGACATAATTACCGAATTCTCGAGCTATCAGCTTGGAATGAGAAGGTCTTTTTTTTTTCTTTTCTTTTTGTTATGCAGATGTCGTCAGGAGAGCCCAAAGGCAGACAGACAAACTCGATTCAGATCGAACACGCTTCCAGGAAAGATCTGTCTCGAGAAACTGCAGTGCAGCGAAGGAAGGAAGCATCGTCGCTCGATATGCAACGGATCTCGATCCGATCAGTAGCGAGCATAAACTGTTGATCAACCAAAGGAGTATGCATACATGCATGCAACACCACATCCACCACAGACAGACATGCATGGGTGGGGGTGTGTGTGTATGCATGCATGGGTGTGTGTGACACCCACACATACCACATGCATGCCCACATGCATGACACATGCATGCCCACATGCATGACACATGCATGCCCACATGCATGACACATGCATGCCCACATGCATGCCCACATGCATGCCCACATGCATGCACGCATGCATGGACGCATGCATGCATATCTACCAGCTCCGAAAAGCAAAAGGAAGAAACATCAAAGTGAAAACTCTTTTCTTTCTTTTACTCTGTCATCTGTGTAGCTAGCAGCAATTAAGGCCGGAACAGAGCAGAAACAGGGGAGGGAGGAAGGAAGGAAGGGGAGCAAGACGGGAGCAGCAGAAAGAAGAAGGAAGGGAAGGAGCAAGCAAGCAAGCAAGCAAGCAAGCAAGACAGCAAGACGGGTACAGCAGAAAGAAGAAGACGGAAGGAGCAAGAAGGAAGAAGGAAGAAGGAAGAAGGAAGAAGGAAGAAGCAAGGAGCAAGAAGCAAGAAGCAAGAAGGAAGAAGGAAGGACAAAGGAAGAAGGAAGGACAAAGGTGGAAGGAAGGAAGGAAGGAAGGAAGGAAGGAAGGAAGGAAGGAAGGAAGGAAGGAAGGAAGGAAGAAGCAAGAAGCAAGAAGCAAGAAGCAAGAAGCAACAAGGAAGGACAAAGGAGGAAGGAAGGAAGGAAGGAAGAAGCTGCAGAGGAAGGTGAGAGAAGGGCCACAGCATGGTAGCTCATTAGCTAACCTGCTGAATCTTTTGGGAACGCCCCTTCCTGCAATGGATACCCTTCTTCTTCTTCCTCCTCCTCCTCCTCCTCCAGATTCACCACCACAAGCAATGACCTGGCCATGGCTCTGAGCCTCCTTCCATTCTGGGCTCCTTCCTGTCAGAGATGCCGCCTTCGTCGTCGTCGTCGTCCTCCTTCTTCTTGGCCTTTGCTGCATTGTTCTCCCTTGCCTTCTCGAGATCCGTAGCTCCTCGAGGCGATGTATCGGCACAGGACGCGCCGAGCCCGGCGCCTTCCATTGCTTATGGAGGCTATCCGTACGATCCTGTTGCAGCTCCTTCTTCTGCATTCGTGCCAGCTAGTGCAACCCCGGAATCTTTAGTGCCCCTCCTTCCTTCTTCTCCACTCTATCCCGTTGTTCCAAACGGGCCAGTTTCGCAACCCGGATATGGTAAGATCTTTTCCACATGCATCCTCCTGGTTCATGCTTAGATGTGGGTAGTATGTGTAATGCACATTCCTTTGGCTTATTTGGAGGTGCATTTGGGATGTGGATATGAATGTGGATGTGGATGGGTTTGTGCACATGTATGTTTGTGGATGTGGATGTGGGGCAGGTTTCTTTTCTACAGTGGAATATATACCTAAACTTTTTTCCATGTATTTCTGTAAATCTACAAACATGTATGTATATATGCAATGGCAAATGCATACATGTGTGTGTGTGTGTACATATCATTTTACGTTCACCCGAATATGCTTCTTTTACTGATCTCTATCTTCCTTACCAGGGATTTGTGGCACCGATGCAACATCTTTGAATGAAGTCATCGAGAAAACTGCGATTGACTGTATGGGTCCTCTTGCCAAGTTTGTCGGCAATGTCATCTGTTGTCCTCAGTTTGGAAGCATGATGAAGATATTGCAAGGAACCCTAAGCACATACTCAGGATCTCTAGTCCTAAACAAGACCGAATCCAAATCTTGCTTCGAAGAAGCCACAGGGTTTCTCAAGGATTTAGGAGCGAATGATACGCTGGCAGAGTTATGCTCTATCAAGGCAGACTATTTGACTGGCGGTTCATGCCCGGTATCAGATGTGGGAGAGCTCGAGAAGGTAGTAAATAAGAGCGATTTGCTCCGGGCTTGCACATCGATCAATCCATTGAAAGAATGCTGTAAACCGGTATGCGGGGAGGTGATCAATGCTGCAGCAATGGAGCTTGCATCAACTGAGCTGAGCTCTCTTGAAGAAAACGGCAGTGTAGCAGCACATAAGCAGAAAGTTGTAGATGATTGCCAAGGTGTGGTGCAGTCTTGGCTAGCTAGCCAGCTTGGACCAGAAGCTGCGAACTCAGCCTTTCGCAATCTCTACAGTTGTAAAGTTAATAAAGGTGAAAGCTTTTCTTTGGTTGGTAATATTGAGAAAGGACAATGTACATCCTGATGCATACCTAGGATAGGATTACTGCCCTCCCCCTCCCACACACACACAGACACACAATAATGTATGATGAATGCATGCACCTGGATACCTTACCAATGTCTAAAAGATCACGGATATCTCTTTGCATCTCCTCACCCTTGATCTCGATTGAGTTCGAGTATTGCTACCTTTTGTTCTGGCAGTTTAATTTGCGTAATGTCTAAATTTGTTCAAAGATTCGTGCATATATGTAAATGATTGAATCGGCCTAATTTTTGGACATAATGTTTCTACATTCTGCAGCTTGCCCTTTGGTGTTCAAGGATCCATCTTCTGTTGTAGATCTGTGTTCCGGGCCATCACCATCCAATGCAACATGCTGCATGTCATTGTACAGCTACATCTCAGGCCTCCAGAAGCAGATGCTAATTACTAATGTGCAAGCGTTAGATTGCGTCACGTTGTTTGGTTCCATGTTAATAAAGAAAGGGATAAACACGAATTTATACCAGCTCTGTCAAGTTGACCTCAAGGACTTTAGCCTTCAAGGTGAGTGAGGGAGATACATTTCCTCAAGATTCCTCTATGTATCCTTTATGATGTAAATAACTGACCAATCTTTTTGTCTTCTTCTTTCTTGCTTGTCGATGTTGCACGTATCCTCTTCTTGTGAGCAGTCCACGGTGAACAAGGTAAGTTTTGTGGATATCTCAAAATCTCCTCTTCTTCTATATGCTGGGGCATTCTGAAAATGTCTTAAATGGATTAGCTATCGATGTAGTAAGGTTCATTTCAAAAGGGATGTGTATCTAGGATCACGTTCAAGATGTTGGTGATGATCATGTATCAGTTCTGTATTGGACATATCCTTTCTGGCACTTCACATTGTCCTATGTATTGAAAGCACCCCAGTTTTAGAAATCAGGGAATATCAAAGTATGGCCCTGGTTGACTAAGAATATGTAACCTTTGTAGAGGGGAAGCGCTGTTGCTTGAGGTCAAGGTATGCCCTGCATCAAACTAGAAAATGTAGTTCCGCAAATCTCAAGGCATGCCCTGCATCAAACTGGAATATGTAGTTCCTCAAATCTCTAGGCATGCCCTTGTTCAAAAAGCTGCAAGGCAGTGGTGATCTCCAAGTTAAACAATAAGGCAAAGAACATTTGTAGAACTGGAAGTTGTGTGGCTGAAGGTCAAGGGTATACCCCTTGTAAACCAGAAAATGCAGTTTCCAGAATCCAGGGCATGCCCTGCATCAAACTAGAAATATCTCAGGATATGCCCTTGTTCAAGTCAGTGGCGATCTCCAAGTTAAATAATAAAGCAAAGGGTGAGGTAGCTGGTGAAATCATGTAGTTTAATGTAGCAGGAAAAATTCAAGTAGCCTAGCTAATGACAGTTGAGGCGGTGGGTGATGCTCTGATCTAAGGATATTGGTTTTTGCTCATACCGTATGTGTAGCCTAGAGAATGTGCAATCGAGATTTCTGACATTTTTCATGAGATATCGATGGATAAACAGAAAAATATGACATTTCCCATGTCAGGTTGTTTATTACGTGCGATTCCATCGGATGTGATCGAGGACAAATCATCTGGGATCAGCTTTACATGCGATTTAAACGACAATATAGCTGCTCCGTGGCCTTCATCTTCATCACAATCCTCTTTCTCTCTGTGCGGTTTTTGTAAGTTACCTATCCCACCTTACCATCCTGAGGGATTGTGCAGATTTCGTTAAACCTGTTTTCTGGATTACATTCTTGTACATATTTGATATACATATACATATATATACACGTAGGCATACACATTATCTATCCTTTGCCTGTGGATGCATTGTAGGTATATTACATATGCATTGCATAATCGGTACCATCCTTTTTTGAATGGTGACATTGAAAAAGGTCATGGAGAGTGATGGATGGAATGAAAGATGACGTTTTATGTATATATTACATATATTTTGCATGATTGGAAGCGAAAAAGATTATGGAAATATGTTGGATAAATCAACAAGCTTCTGTACTCTTGAGAAATGAATGAGTGATGACTTTTTTTTTGCAGCCAATAGTAGTCTTCCAGCCCTCCCTGGAGCCTCTCTCACTCCTGGAAGCTATGGTATGTATCTAATATGCAAATAAAAAGCCTGTTTTGTTTCGTGCTTATGATGATACCAAATGATAGAGAGTTAACTAAAGTTTCTATCCTGGATAGTACCAACTGACTAATCTTCCCATGGAAGTGAAATCATTTTGCATGTGAATGGAAGTAAAGAACTAATTTTTTTCATGCGGGTGGAGCTCAAAATAACCAATTTGCACGATATGTATAGAAGAGTAAACAACCGGCTCAACCAAGCAAACTTTCACCATGTGGATAGAAGTGCAATTTACACCATGTGTATAGAAGTGAAGATAGCAGCATTTGTGCAGAAGTGAAAATAACTAATCTCTCCACCATGTGGATTGGGATGAAAAAGAAGCTGTTTATTTGATTGATCGTCTTATTTTCTTTGTTTGAGGAAAAATATGATAGCAACTAATGTCCATTGCGGTTCATGTATTTGTAGGATCCAAGCATCCCATTGCCAGGAGCATTCTACTTCTACCTCTCATGTCATTGCTGTTGTTGCTGCCCCTTGCCGCATTTCTTCAGTAGAGCACATATATCTATATCTATATATATCTATACATATATATATAGATAGATAGGTAGATAGGGAGAAGCTTGTGTAAATTAATGTTGGGATTATTCTCTTACACTAGAAGGTTCAGAATGAGAGTTTATCCTTTTTTTTTCCTTTCTTTAAACGAACCCTCATTGTCCATTTTTTTTTTTTTTGGTGCTCGTTCCTTCTGCACACCCCCTCAATTGTATTTGTTTATTCTATTTCTCTTGATCATTCAACAAGAGCAAGTGTTGGTTTGATGGATGGACGACTACAAACGTTTGAAGGGATGGTCGAATCGCATTTTCAATATCTTGATATATATTGAGAGGTAAGATATCGATTTGATTCTAGTTGCCATCGGAGGTGGAATGTGGGTCCAGAAACAATGGAAGTTACGTTTAGCATAGTAATCATGGAATTCTTAAGCTGTGCTTTTGTTACCGCGATCGAATGCCAGTTTAGTTTATTGGAAATTGTAATCGATGTTGGGATTGATTTGCACCCTTGCATTTCATGTTTCCCGGTGATCTTTTCAAAAAGCGAAGGGGTCGCTCAATTTGCTGACAAGATTTGCTTTGATACCTTCCCTAGAATGGCTTGATGTAATCAATGTGTAGCATGCTGTAGGGTTGATAAATTTGCTTCTGTCCTTCCCAAATTGGTTGAATTCGTTCGCATAATCGTCCCTTTGAATTTAGTTTTGATTAAGTAAAACTATAATGCGAGGAAATCGTTCTGATCTATTGCATTTGGACTTCGTTGGTTTGTCCTCAAATTTATATCTTATGGTGTAATGCACCACACTCCTTATGTATAATCTTTGCACTCAATTGTATACGATGTGTTTAAGCCTAACATTTTGTGTTTGGGATTGTATGTGGTCACAGTGAGCCCCATGAACTGCACAAGACTTTATTTAATCCTTTGAAAAGTATTGATCATTGTTGACAATTTTCAGTTGCAACGATAGATCTGGAAAGGCAGATGCAAGAGGGCTTTTTCGACAAATTATTGAAGAACCTCCTGAAGGGACCGTGAGAGACTGTTGGCAAGAGCTAGAACTAACCATCAAGGGGCAATATGACGAATTTAAAGGCACCGCTACCTCTAACAAAGCAGTAATTGCAAGATTAGCTTTAGCAGCGAAATGGGGAATTGCACAAGTGTTCATAAGGAGATTTGCCTCTGCTGCAATGGAACTATACAACCCCAAGAATGGATTTTGCCTCCAACCCCAGACACTTGGTATAGGAGGGCAAAAAGAGGAAAACAAACGTCACATTAAACTTGGCGATGTAAATTAGATTAGGGCCAATCCACGCATTGGATAAGAGAATTGTTATATCTACCTAAGTAAGGACATAGGGTGTATTATATTTGTCAAACCTTATCTGTGGCCTTGGGACCACACTTGCTCTTGGTTGTAATTATTCTTACTAACAAAGAACCGTTATATTCTCCTTTATAACCAACACTATCATGGAATGAACTTTTATAACGCTGACGCAATATTCTGAGAGCTATATTCACTAATTTGTCAGATGGTTTTCGAGCTCATGCATGACCGTTAAGTGACATGTTTGCGTGAATGTCGAGTGACGGCATGCATGAAAACTGAGGTATAACACATAAGGGGTTGTTTCCTTCGTTATTAAATTATTCCGATCTGATGATAGTCTTTGGAGCTCTCGTATTATTGCCTTTTCTTCTTGTCATATTCTTGTCTTTCGAGTCCATTTTTAAGTAAAGGCCTCGGCCATGACAGCAATGAACCACTTGGTTTCTAACTTGGCGATAATAAAATTAAAATCGTCTAGAGACCCACGAGCGAGGCGTTGGGATTGAAACTTGCACTTTATGAACCAGGAAACCTCGCTTCGAACGCGCTAGTCAAAGAACCGGCGCAGAATCTAAGTATGGGAAGTCCTGCACAACATGTATAATCAACTTACTACTCTGCGGGAACAAAAAAAAAAATATTCGGGGAGTTTCCTTGGAGAAACCGAAAGGCTCAAGTGGGATCCTTTTGTCTGGGTTCGGCGACTTTGCTGCCGCAAGACGGGGACGGAGTCTCGGAACTCGAATCTTACAGAAACATTTCCTTGTATGGTTTATTCTTCTCCATATTTGGGCGTTCGCAAAGGCCAGAAGAAGGATGCTGTTTTTTTGGTTCCCCAGAGTAAAACTCCTTGCATTAGTTATAACTTGGTGTTTTGCTTTACATCAGCCAAAAGCAGATACATAATGATCCATCTATCATTCCACTGTGTGTAACTAGCTTGTACAGAGTCTCTGGATCGAACTCCGACGAATGAACGCAGAGGAACAAATTCAACTTAAAATTAGAAAAGGAGCCGCTAAAGGAAGCAGAGATGCTAGACCCAGCAGGCCAAGCTGCCTCCTCGATGCCCCCTCTATCTGTGCAACTTAGCGTCGATCTGGATCATACCTTGGGTGGGGCCAATGCAGTTGTGATCGTCGGTTTCTCGGATCTGGGGCCTCGACAATGAATTCTCGCCGGATAGGGGGCATCGTGCTCTAGAGAGCTTCCGCTTATCCACAATCCCAGTTCAATGCTTATCCAGATCGGATTCGGCCTCGTCGCCCTGCTGTTCTGCTCCCCGGACGCAAGAAAAGTCGATCGATCGGCTGTAGCATCGGAGATTACTGACCGATCGATTCTGGCCCTCCCGTTCAAAGGGATCGAGAAATTACCAGATCAAAACGGCCGATCGATTCGGCCATAGCATCGAGAACTATTGATAGATCGATCGATCGATCGATTCAACCCCCTATTGAAGCGGATCGCGATTCAACGACCCCCCTTGTCTGTAGAATCGAGAAAACGACAAGATCGACACAAACCGATCGATGGTAGCATATCAGGGAAACTTCTGCAGATTCTAAGCCCCCTCCGCGCAGCATCGCGAGCGAAAGTTTGCAAGATCACAGACAAAAACTTCTCGACATCGAATAAACAGCATGTATATACCAAGTAAAGTAGTCATTGCATGCTACAGATGTGTATGTATATGTACATGGGGGGTTGGGGAGCTCCCATCTCAGGACTCAAGTGGCAAATGGGCACAGCACAGCAAAGCACAACAAGCATATTGAGATGGGGATGGAGAGATCGGATCAAAGTCCCGAAGAAGGAAGGAAGAGATGCCCTCGAGGAAGAGGATACAGAATGGCATCGATCCCCCCGCCCGCATTTCGCCGGCTTATTCTCTTCTTCGCAAACGGATCCAGCAGTGCGTTCGTCGATTAGGGATGCATAGTAGAAGCCAGTTATTGTGGATGGAGATCTTAGCAGGCATGGTACCCATCTTCCCACCTTGCCAATCCTCCATCATCGGCGCTCGATACGATACGATTCGATCCGATCCGATGCGATTCGATTCGATGTCCTGGTTGAATGCAACGCGAACGATGCGCATTCGGGATGCCATGGGATCGAGTCCCCCATCGAATCCGATCGGATCGAAGCGAAGCGAATCCACCACCGAGTCGAACCCCATCGAATCGGATCGAAGCGAATCCACCACCGAGTCGAACCCCATCGAATCGGATCGAATCGAATCCACCACCGAGTCGAACCCCATCGAATCGGATCGAATCGAATCGGATTGGATCGGATCGGGTTACGAGGCAGCGGCGGAGGAGGCATGGGCGCCGCGGCGCCACTCGCGGTAGAAGGAGTTCATGGAGGGGTAGACGCGGCCGGTGGCGGCGTGGGTGTATTCGCGGGGGGAGGCCGAGTATCGGGCCCACGAAGAAGAAGAAGAAGAAGATGACGATGGCGATGGCGATGGCGATGATGGTGATGACCATGTGGGCGATGATGGCGAGGGCGAGGCATCATCGTCGATGCCGTCGCCATCATCATCGGCATCATCGGCGGCGTCGCCATCATCATCGGCATCATCGTCGGCGGCGCCGTCGTAGACGATTCCCATGCCCATGATGTCGATGCCCATGATGCCGATGCGGAGGTTGCGGAGGTCGTAGGCCTCGCGGCGCCGGGGATCGGAGAGCGTGGCGTAGGCCTCGTTGATGCGCGCGAAGGCGCGCGTCGATTCGCCGAGCTCGCGCGAAAGCGGCCTCACGTCGGGGTGATGCTGCAGCGCGAGCCGCCGGTACGCTGCCCGGATCTCCTTCCCCGACGCGTTCCTCCGCACCCCCAATGTCTCGTAGTGGCTCATCGCCTCCTCCTTCTCCTTCTTCTCCTTCTTCGCCTTCTCCTCCTTCTTCGCCTCCTTCGCCTTCTTCGCCTCCTCCTCCGCCCTCGATGAAGCAGATTCAGTTGCCGATGCCGTCGGCGATGATGCTGATTGTGATGATGAACGCTGCTGCTTCTGCCACGGGGCCTCTGCTGCTTGCCATGCTGACCTTGTGAATGCGAATTCTGGCGCCTCCTGCAGGTGCACCCACGGCCTGGCTTTGCTCCACATCGCGCTGCTGCCTCCCCCGCCGCTGGTGAGATCTGCTAGCCCGTCCGCGAACGACGGCGCCGACCACATCCTCCCCCTGCTGCTGCCGCCGCCGCCGCCGCCGCTGCTGCTGCTCCTTGGCGACGGAATCGGCGACGTGGAGGCCGACGACGACGCGGACGACGCCGCGGAGTAGGAGTGGGGGTAGTAGCCGGAGTACGGCGAGTAGCAGGCGGAGGAGGAATAGTAGCAGCCGCCCTGCTGCTGCTGCTGCTGCTGCTGCTGCAATGGCGATGGCGATGGCGATGGCGATGGCGATGGCGATGGCGGCGCCTGCTGCTGCTGCTGCTGCTGCTGCTGCTGTTGTTGGCGCGGGGAATGGAGGGGGGAGAAGGCGGCGGCGGCGGACACGGGCGATCTCGGGGAGAGCAGGGAGGAGGCCGTGGTCTCCATAGCCGCTGCTGGCTGGCTTGCTTGCTTGCTTGCTTGCTGTGTCTGCAACCTGCAGATGATGATGATGAAGAAGATGAAGAAGAAGGAAGCAGAAAGAAGAAAGAAGCAGCAGCAGCAGGGCAAGAAGAAGGAAGCAGAAAGAAGGAAGCAGAAAGAAGGAAGAAGAAAGAAGAAAGAAGAAGCAGCAGCAGCAGCAGGGCAAGAAGAAGGAAGCAGAAAGAAAAGAAAGAAGAAAGAAGAAGAAGGGTCAAGAAAGAAAGAAAGAAAGAAAGAAAAGAAAGAAAGAAAGAAAGAAGAAGCTATGGAGAAGGGGGAGTTTCCATATCTATATGTATCTATCTATATATATATTTGTTTTTGCTAGATGTCTTTTCTTCCCCTGTTTTTTTGCTTCTTCTTCTTCTTCTTCTTCTCTGTTTTTTTTTTCCTTCCCCTGTTTTTTTGGGCTCAGTTTTTTGGTTTCCCCATTCCAAGCAACAGCTTTTGTTTTCTTTGCTCTTTTGACTTAGCCCAAATGCCCCAAAAACAAAAAGCAAAAAAGCAAGGAGAAAAACACAACCTTATCCCCTTTTCTTCTCTCTCTCTCTCTCTCTTCATCCCACTTGGCCCTCTATGGATATGTCCCCCACCACCATCACCACCACCACCATCATCATCATTCATCCACCATTTTCACCATCACCACTCACCATCACCATCCCCATCATCCTCACCACCATCACCATCATCATGGATGGATGGAATGGGGCCACCACCACCATGGATGGATGGATGGGATGCGATGCGATGAGATGGTGGATGAATGGGATAGAATGGATATATGATGGTGGATGGATGGGATAGAATGGATATATGATGGTGGATGGATGGGATAGAATGGATATGATGGTGGATGAATGGGATAGAATGGATATGATGGTGGTGGATGGATGGGATAGAATGGATATGATGGTGGTGGATGAATGGGATAGAATGGATATATGATGGTGGATGAATGGGATAGAATGGATATGATGGTGGTGGATGAATGGGATGGAATGCATATGATGGTGGATGAATGGGATAGAATGCATATGATGGTGGATGAATGGGATAGAATGGATACGATGGTGGATGGTGGAATGGGATGGGATGTGTGCATGGATGCATGGATGGATAGATGGATGGTGGAATGGGATGGGATGTGTGCATGGATGCATGGATGGATGGATGGATGGGATGTGTGCATGGATGGATGGATGGATGGTGGAATGGGATGGGATGTGTGCATGGATGGATGGATGGATGGATGGATGGGATGTGTGCATGGATGGATGGATGGATGGTGGAATGGGATGGGATGGGATGTGTGCATGGATGCATGGATGGATGGATGGATGGATGGATGGGATGTGTGCATGGATGGATGGATGGATGGATGGATGGATGGATGGATGGATGGATGGATGGGATGCGTGCATGTATGGATGGATGGGATGGTGGATGGATGGATGGATGGATGGGACAGAATGGATGTGATGGTGGATGGTGGATGCATGAATGGTGGAATGGGATGGGATGGGATGGGATGCAATGTGTGCATGTGTGTAGGTATGCATGGATGTATGTATGGATGCATGCATGGGTGGATGGAGGATGGATGTGTGCATGTCTGCATAGGCCAAACCAGACTTTTAGCAATCTTGCGAAATGCAATCGAGAATGATTCGAGCATTCGAGATCGGTAAATCCACCAAAAGCATGATTCCGACCACCAGAAGAATCGGAAAATTTCGAGTCAAATTTTTTCTATAACCATTCTAAGGAATGTTAAAATCAACGCTTCTAAAAGCATTTCGAAGAAACCGGATAAAGTTTTACGATTAGCTTTAGAAGGGAAAAAAAAAAACGAACACACACCGTTCGCAAACGCTTGCAAAACTTACATCCGTGTTTGCAAAAACCCAGAAGCTTTGTGAATGTTACATTCTGTATGTATGTATGTATGGATGGATGGATGGATGGATGCAAATGGGTGGGATCGGAACCAGCTCTCTCATCCTATCCGTTCTGCTCCTTCTTCCTCTGTTTTTGCCTGACTATCTATCTGTCTGCCTATCTATCTGTCTGTCTGTCTGTTTGTCTGTCGATGAGATATCTGCAGATAACGTTGGATCGAATTCGTAAACGATTTCTTGTTTGCCCGCCAGATCACATTCTTGCACCCATTACTAAAACCACCATCGCAGCGGATAACACGAAAGCAAGCAAACAAACAAACAAACAAACAGATAGACGGTCGAATCGATCTGGCATTATCTCTTTCTGCGCCTCTGCATCAGCTCTGCTCTGTCTCTATATTTGCCTGGGATATGGGCGACGCATCGCGTACACGCGGCATGTGCACCATACCCCTCGCCTCGATGCTTCCGTGATACACATGCTCGTTCTCGATCCATCCATCCCATCCTGACGATGCTTCTCATGCCTCAAATACGCACACATGCATACATGCTGCGTACACATGTGTTGTAAATTGAACGATAATGTTTTGGATTAGTCGGACGTTAGTAGTGGTCTGCACGTATCTAACGATTCTTGTTTTTTCAAAGCCAACTTTATTAATGTCAGATTAACTTTTACCAGGGTTACTATTGTGTCTCTAAAAGTGGATATTAGTAGCTGTTTTATGAACTCGGATTCTGAATCCGATTCTCTCTAATATCGGAATACGAATTTTTTTTAGTGATACATAGGTTTAATTAATTGTCAATATGTACAATTCTTTTAGCAATTATTTTGACACTCTCAGCCCGTGTTTAATGTATTTGACATCGTGGTACATGAACATCTAGCTTGCCCTAACCACGCTTACAAAGCGCGTTTTTTGACATGGCTAGATGATTTGCACATGATCAAGCTAGAGTTGCCTGGGATCCACGTTCTTTCTGTTCGTTCCAGTGCGGATGCAATTCTATCTTATCTATCTTGGCAGTACTAAAAAAAGAGTAAAGAAAGAAAAGAATTAGAACTTCGTTAACTAATAGCGGGTCAATCTTTTGAGCCGCTGCGCCATATTATAGGATATGAATCTGAGTTTTTCGGCGCTAAAGTTCCCATATAACATAATTGTCTGACTCGTCGGATCATTGCCCCGATTTACCTTTAGTTTCCTTCTTGCTTTTCAGCATGTAAGGTGATAAAATTTCCATATAACGTAATTGCTAAAGTTATCAAAATCAAACTTCTTATTTTCTCTTGGATCTTGTTTTCTTTTGAATTTGTTTAGATCAAACTTCCAATTTCTCTTTGATTATTTCTTCCCACTCACTTCTCATGAGAGCGACAAAGTTCCCATATAACATAAATATAATTGATCAAAATCATGCTTCTGATATATCTTTCTTTTTTTTATGAGCTCATTGCTACCATATAACATAATTGTTGAAATTGATCAAATCAAACTTCTTACTTTCTTTGATTTTTGTTTTCTTTTGAATCTCTTTACATCAAACTTCCAATTTCTCTCTTTCTCTCTTTTTTTTTTACTCTTTAGATGACAAAAGTTAACATGTAACATAATTGTGAAAACTATCAAATCAACTCTTGTTTGATCTTTAATCACTCACCCCCCCTCTCTCTCTAAGAAAGAGAAAGATTGTGACACGATGATTCAGCCCTTGGAACGGCCATCGTGGCGCAGACCTCCGACCAGCTCGAAACACCTGTCATTGCACGCACCTACCTATCGAAAACAAAAGGCCCAGAAAAAATTGGGAGATCTTGATGTCGGAGATTCGAATCGATCATTTGCGCCCGTTCTCTAGAACAGACCAATCCGTGCCTTCTGGAAGCAAAAAGAAAAGAGAGAGAGAGAGAGAGGGAGCGGATTAGATGAGGTCGGATCTTGTGGCAGGCAGGCGTTGATTGCGCCCTGCAATTGATCGAAGTCCAGACAATGAATTAAATCCCGTGCATATACGTCTGATTCTTCATCGATGTCTTTTAGTTTTGCCCTCCATGTATTTGTTTTATCTCGTTTCCCATTCGTGGATTCCACGTCTGCTCGAGCGCACTTGCAAACAGGGTCTGCATCTGCAATCCCTAGACAGACGAACAGACAAGCAAACAAACAAACAAACAAACAGAAGAAGAAGAAGGCAAGAACAGAACAGAAGACAACGACACGTTAGCGTGCATTGGGCGGTTTGAAACAAGCGGGGAGCGATCCGTGGAGCCCACATTCGATGTTTGAGCACGAAAGCTCGATCGATCGATTTCTTCTGGGGAAAGCAGAGAAACAAGCAAGCCCAAGAATCCACCTCGATCGATCATTGGTCTGATCTTCCGTCTGTCGAGTGCCTTCTAGACCACTGCCTTTGTTTTTTCTCTCTCTCTCTCTCTCTCTATCTCATCGAAACACGTTCACACCTCCCGTCTTTCTGCTTCGCAGGAGCATACGATTGGGACCACCTCCCCGAAAAAAAATCGGGTCCCCTGTTCTGAAAATGATTCGGGCTTCTGCAGAGTGGTCGATAACTCCCCGATGGGGGGGAGGGGCGGTGGTGTTGGACCAGCCTGCTCGCGTCTCCTTCGTTTTCGGGTCGTAATAATACAGATACTTTGTCGAATCGGGACGAGCTCTCCGATCGGGGGGGGGGGGGAGAGAGGAGGGGGGGGGGGGGGGGGGGGGGGGGGGGGGTG
>JBBBWG010005780.1:68805-98673 GCA_037176905.1 Azolla pinnata
CCCCCCCCCCCCCCCCCCCCCCCCCCCCACCAACGACTTCTTCTCGCGAATCGATCCCAGCTTCTCCAGCAGCTCGGAATCTGTCTTTTCTTTTAAAAGTGGCTCGGAAATAGGCCTGCCCCCCACCCCCCCTGTTTTCTTTTTTTCTTCCTTCCTCTCGCCTTTTCGGCACCGGTCCTGTATGTTATGAGCACGCTGCGTCAGACTGCTCCGATGGCCAAACTTACATGTAATACACGCACAAGAACAGACTTGTGACGAAATCCGAGAGACTTTTCTGACCTGGGAAACTTGCTTCCGGAAGCGACGTGCGGCCGAACCGCGGCCGAGAAAGAGACTCGCAGAAGTCTCTTCCGAGAGGACTGCCTCCACTAATGAAAGATTTAAGACCTGATTATGGCCCAAATTCAATCAGTGTTAGCTAATTAATCATGTGATTAGGAGCTCCTAATTGTGTGATTAAGGTTATATGATGATGTTCCAAGAAAGGCTTCAGAAACACACAGGAAGAGAAGGAGCAGAAGAAGAAGAAGAAGAAGAAGAAGAAGAAGCAGAAGGAGCAGAAGGAGAAGCAGAAGCAGAAGGAGGAGGAGGAGCAGGAGCAGGAAGAGGTGGAGCAGGAGGAGCAGAAGGAGAAGGAGACGGAGTGATCGACATGGTTGAGCTCAGCGGCTCCATCTTGCCGTTTCTCCCTCCCCTGCGCAGATTGGACAATGGCGGTCTCGCCTGGCCTCGCGATCTCCGCGTTGCCCTCAAATCCCTCGTTTTGGGACCTTCCAAGAGCCTTATCCATGGATCCGAAGCCCTCTGTGACCTCATCCAAGAGCTTCGCGACCTCAGCCGCCTCCCTCCCCTTCCCCGGGCTCCTCTGGATGGCATCAGGCTGTATTTTGACGATGTAAGTTTCGAGAACCTCTCTTTCTTCTCTCTGTGTCTGTCTAGTTTCGGTTGTCTTCTCGAGCTGTGGATATCCCGATAATCTAGGTCATCGAAGGGAGATTGAACTCCCGGTGTGTTCCTGGGGGATTTTTCTTGTTATTACCCCGAATGTACGTAGGCCTTGGCTATTTCCCTGCATTTCGCGTCACCGATTTAAAGAATGTCGAGTCAAATGCAAATGGAAAGATTGGCTTCTTACAATCAGAGGTTTGCTTGTCTCCTCTTTTCGTGAAGAACCGGAGTTGAAAGAGCACATATTTCTCACAAAGTGTACATGTATTGTCTCCAAATAGTGAACATTAGAGCTATTTACACCATGGAACCAGATTCTAACTAGTTTCACTAACGTACTGTAGCGAACACCAGATGTTTGTGGGTTAAATGTTGAGTAGACAATTGTATAAATTTCATTGTTTTAGCAGAAGATTGTGTAAAAAAATAAGTTTTTGTTCTTTTATTTCTTTTATCAAGTGAAAAAAAAAAGATCAAGGAATTCATTTTACATTATTTGACTCTTTCAGCTTATTAAACGTGAAGATGCTCAAAACTTTTTTGAAAATGTGCTGCCTCACATTGGAAAGCTGGCGTTGCGTCTTCCAGAATTGCTGGCTAGTTGTTCTTCTCTAGAGCTTGTTCGCCGTGTTTCCTTGTCAACAGAAGTTCACTTACGCATCTTAAAGCCTCAAGAAGCAGGCATCGTCATTCTAACACAAGTAAGAGACTTTCCAGAATATTTTTAATCCCAGTAAGTAAGTGTTGGAAGCCCATCTGGTGTGAAGCTAATCTTTTGTGTCTTTGAGCGGGTATGCTCCTATTTTCTAAGTATTTCGCATCTTTCATCAATATATATACCTGTGACGTGTGTAGATTGTCCATGTTCTTCGAGTTTGTAGTTAAATTGAATTTTATTGAGTGCACTGTCGCCCTACTTATGTGCTTATGCCCATTGGGTGTCAATTAAAAGAGGATGGAGGCAGGACATAAGCAGACCCTTCTTGTTCAAGAGCAGATTCTCGCGTATATCTAATCTTCAAGAATAGAATGAATAAGTCTTAAAGGTATGAAGTGCTTGGATATCTGATCTTTGGAGCTTCTCGCATACTCAAGTTCACTTAAAAATTGTAGGAAGATGAAGAAAGAAGTTGGGGGGCAAGGATGAAAAACTCAAAGAGGTAGGTCCTGTTCCTAAGAATTAGCGTAAGATGTTGATTGTACAGATAAATGCCAAAGTTGTAAAGGGCCAGAAAAGTGCAAGTCCTGAGTGGCTGTACCAAGAAAACTACATATAGATGACATGTGCCAGCACCTTTGTGGAAAGCTTTATTAATAATTTAATCGTGCTTATAGTAAACCCATGAATTCTGGACTTATTTTTATCCTCTTAATGAATCCGATTTCTCCAGAGACAGCTGACCAGACACAGGTGGAAAGACTGATTAAACAGAAATCACTGACATTAATTTTACCACAAACCAGAACTTTTCGATAAATATCTTACTTTAAGCTTTTGTTTCAACTTTTTGTCACAGGAGTTAGCTGCTTCAATCTTTGCATGTGCCTTTTTTTGTATTTACCCATCAAATGGAAGAGACAAAGCAAGGCTACCATATTTCAATTTTGATGGATTATTTAGGTTAGCTAAACTTGTATGTATATATGCATACACATATGTATGTATGTATGTATGTATGTATTATTGGTTTCCTGTTACACAGCCTTTACCATGATCTTGCATGAGTGAAAATTTACATCGTGTTTTGCGATTTCAGCAATATAGGCCATCGGCAAGAAAATAAACTCCACTGCATAATGAATTACTTTTCTCGTCTGTGTGAGTCTATGCCAAGTGGAGTAGTTACCTATGAGAGAAAAGTATTATCTCCACTATCAGAGCATGACAGAAGCTTTTGGGGAAATTCATCACATCCCCTCTGTCCTTTGAAGGTAAGCAACTATCTGATCTACTGATATAAAAAGCCTCCAATGTATGATTCTGAATAGTTTATTCTAAAATTCATTTCGAATAGGTTTTTGAGAGTGGAAAAATCGAGGATCAATGCTCAAATGCTTTGGAAGTGGATTTTGCGAACCAGTTCTTAGGAGGTGGTGTGCTCTTCCAAGGGTGTGTACAGGTTGAATGCACTTTCTCGTGATTTTCATCACTTTCACATAGGCAGATTCCAATTTGTGAGAAAATGCTGCCTGATTCGACGCTCCTGGGCAAGAGGAATAAATATGTTTTATTAACTGTCAGATTCCTCTGCTTATGCATGTGTAAGTAATGAAGTCTTTGATATTACCTGCACAAACATACTCCAAACAAACAGCATATAGACCCACTGGAAGACGTTTGAACACACATAGCTTGTGATAAAAATATGTCCTTCCCTTAGGCTGCCAGTTTCTCTAGAGCTATCTACCACCAGAGGCAGTCTCCATTATTAGAAGATACACCAAACAGCATTCCACCTAAATGCTGCTAACCAGGAATCTTTATGGCAGACACTTGATCAGTGCAGATTTCTGTTAGTTACAATTATTTATAATGCCTTGCTATATGCTTTATGCAGGGTCGCTATCCCGTCACTTATCTAGGAATAGTTACATCAATAAGGGGTTTGCCCATAACAGTCCTGCCTGAGTACGGAATTCACTATTGTTAGTCTTTACATTGGTCTAGTGGGTTATTTGACATTACAACATCTATTAGACAGCCAAACATATTGTTGTGTTTTCTTCATACCTGTCGCTATATGAATCGTGCACAATGTTTATTTGCTACTCTATTTATATTGGGATGAAAAACTTAACAAGCAGTTAAGTATAGTAAAGAATTGACTTAGTTAGTTAGAAGGCTCTGGGAGGTCACTCTGCCCTGCTCGCTGAGTCACTTTGTTACAGCTGCACCCATTATTCACTTCTCACTTACCGTTCCTTACAGGGTGACCCTCAAAATACTTTGGCAATGGCAGTTTACTGGATCAGAACAAAGTATTGAAGAACAAATGAAGACTCACAGAAGGCTACATATCCCTTAAATACATAAATAAAATTTAGGATTTATGTTGCAAATATAACGATCCAGAATGTACAAGGATAAAGAAAGCTATTCAGATTCAACTGGTCCGATATTGATTCTGTGTAGGGCACACTTATACATATGACACAATCTCTGGTATCTAATGAACTTGTTTATCCTGCAAGATATAATCTTCTGTCAAATGTTGGTAGATAGAATGATTAGCATGATGATTCCCAATGCAGGAAGAGATCCGATTTGTAATCAACCCGGAGTTGATTGTGGGGATGTTGTTCATGTCTCGGATGGATGATAATGAAGCTATTGAAATTAGGGGTGCAGAACGGTTCAGCAAATATGATGGGTATGATTTTTTCTTCCCGGTATATGTGGGAGACATGCTGAATTGAGTAGTTGTACTACATTGGGGTATACTAAATATGAAAAATATTTTTTCTTTAATTTTCAGGTACGCTTCTACTTTCACATTTGAGGGTAACTATGTTGATAAGAAGGCTATGGATGCTCTGGGACGCAGAGAAACTTATATTATAGGAATAGATGCTTTGATGCAGCCTGGATGTCGTCAATTTAAGGAAGCAAACATTCTTAGGTCAATTGCCCTGGTTTGAAATCTTATTTCTAGAAGAACCTGTGTTTGTGTTCTGTATTAAAACGTTCGATGTCATATGTTTTATCAAGATGAATGTTAAATAGATTTGATCTATGACACAAAGCCTTTTATTCATGTTCAGAAGGATCCTAGTTTTACTGTCCTGATTGATGGGTTTCCATCCGTTTTTCTCCTCAGAGAAACAAACAAAGCATTTTGTGGCTTCTCGGATCATGCAGAGAAGTATTTGAGTGGATTTCTGGAAGTAGGTATTCTTCTTGGTTCTATACACGTCTTTATCGATAGAGGACATTCATGTTGGCTGATTCTGCTGCATCAAAACGTATTGCATGTATTTGTGGTGATGTGTGCCTGATTGTTGCATATTGATGGCATTACAGTCACGTGAAACAAGATCAGACAATGATGAAATATCAGTAGTACGGGAATTGAGCAATACAGAGGCAGGAGTCGGAGAATCGTGTACAATAGAAGAACATCATACAACCACAGAAGATTTGATGGTTTTAGAAATTCCATCAGCTCAGTGCGCGACAGGTATAGCTACTGGAAACTGGGGTTGTGGAGCTTTTGGAGGTGATGTGGAGTTGAAAAGCATGTTGCAATGGATAGCAGCCTCTCAGGTATTCAAATGGGTTTGTTATTGTGTGCATATATATTCCTCCCTTTTAGTATAGGGCCAAAACAGGGATTGAGTTTACTGCCCGGCTGAACATAGGGGTTGAGCTCATGACTATGCCCAGATGCAGGGGTTGAATGCATGACCATTTGGTACTAGCTGCATAAGCTACTGCGCTTTGCAAGAGAGCTGGTTGTTAGATCATTGGTTATTTGAACAAATATTGGTGCTTTTTTATTCGTGGGAGTGGGCATTCCTTATTTATATCACAAAAATACATCTTATGTTGGTTTTATAGTCTCTGCGTATCCAGATTGTTATCGATTTTTCTTCTCTTAAAGCACAGAAATGAAAATGTTTTGTTTTCTGGAAATTTGGATAGGCAGGGCGTCCGTTCCTACACTATTATACCTTTGGGGATGGCTGTGGTCGCAATTTACAAAAAATAGCGGACTGGGTAAGAAATGAAGAATGGGCAGTCGGTGATCTGTGGAACTTATTGACCGAGTATGCTGCGAAACGAATCAAGAGGGACACTGAAGAAGGGCTGTTCACATGGATCTTGCCTTCCTTATCCCAGCCAAGGTCGAATCAAGCTCATGGTAACTGAAGTGTGAAAAATACCAAGGAAATTCGAATCAGCAATTCGGAGTACACACCGATCGGAAGATTTGTTTATTTGCTATATCTACAAATTGCCGGATTGGGTATGATCGAGGATTGGAGGTGCACGAAGTGCATATTCCTGAAGTTCCTTACTCTTGGTGGTGGTAGGTACTGCAGGTACCATTACAAAGTTCATTAATGAACAGAAACAGTGCTACTTTGGGCTAGATATGGAAAGCTATAGATTGATTTTTAAGTATCATGTGATTTGGGTGAGACACATTATGATTTAACGTCTGGACGATGCTAATGCTTGTTGTGTCATTAATCACCACCAAATCACTCAGCTGCTAATCTAAGGGTTTGGGAAACTTAGAATGGGTGATGTGATTTAATCTTTATACTTTATTGGTTATTGCATAGAGTTCATTGGGCGTCCAATTAAATTTGGTTCTATCATTATCAGCGCCATTCTTAAGCCATTAACGATGATGGTCCATACTAACTCGTCTTGACGATCAATTTGATTACCCAAACCATCGATTGGATTGATATATATGATCGACTTCATGATGTGCAGGGGAGGCATCTCACAATGTCCGCATCTTCACGAATAATGTCGTGTCTCTTAGATGAAAGAAGAGTTGTGGGATCTGATAGCGGTGGTTTGGGGCTGGAATTGTATCACCCCGATTCGAGCAAGACAGCGATATTAATTAGGTGTGGGAAAAGCTTGGGAAAAGCTCGAGATATGCATGTCATAATGGTAGTTGTTCCATGCGAGAATGGTATCGGAGGCTTGAGCTTTGTGTGGTGTCTTAGGTGTGAGAAAAGCTTGAGATATGTATGTCATAATGGTAGTTGTTCCATGCGGGAATGGTATCGGAGGCTTGAGCTTTGTGTGGTGTCTTAGGGGCTAATTGGTCCCTAAAAAGAGCGGAAAGAGGGCATCCGTTGGTTGGGCCCGGAAATTTGTAGGCTTCCTGTCGATCTCAGTTGGTAACAAACGCGGCTCCAGCAGAGATCCAGACTTGCGCGATGACGGAAAGGCTTCTTAACGCGGTTGCTGGCGATTGATAGGCAAAGCCGCAAAAGGGAACACCAGGCACATCATTGAGCTTGTTGTTCGCGGTGGGCGGATCTCCGTGGGGTGGATTGGAACCCTTTGCCGGATCGGTCGACGCCCTCTCTCGACTCGAGGCGCTTCTTCAAACAGCTTTGCTTCACTGATGGAGCTCCCTCCAGGTTCCTCGTATCGGTGTCAAAGAGCCGGCGACCGTGCAAACGGCGTCGGTTGCAGCAGCCGATGCCCGATGGTCTTGGTCCATTTCGCAGTCACGAGACTTGTGTGTGTCCGACGCAGGGACTTTTGCATCGATGCTTTCTCCAGTTACTTCCTCTCTGGGCTTCGGCTTTTGCTTCTGCTGCTGCTTTCACGCCGTCAGTTGGCGTCATTGGTGTTCAGGTTTATGAGGCCCTTGTTCTCGCCGTGCTGGTGGTGATGTGGCGGGCCCGGGCGATGACGTGGCGGGCTCGGGAGGACAGGGCGATGACGTGGCGATGCTCAGGAGGACGGGGCCGATGACGTGGCGATCCCCGAGAGGAGGGGCCGATGACGTGGCGATCCCCGAGAGGGCGGTGATGACGTGGCGACGGCGGGCCGATGACGTGGCGGCACTCGGGAGGACGGACGATGACGTGGCGCCGGCGGGCCGATGACGTGGCGACGCTCGGGAGGACGGGGCCGATGACGTGGCGATCCCCGAGAGGAGGGGCCGATGACGTGGCGGCGGCCCCGGGGGATCTCGATGACGTGGCGATGACGTGGCACTTGATGACGTGGCGGTCCTCGGCAGCTGCCACGTGGCCGCCACGTGGCGATGACGTGGCGCGGTGGTGACGTGGCGGGCGGGCGATGACGTGGGCGGTGATGTTATCCGTGACTTGCAGGTTTTTCCTTCTTCTTCTTCTTCTTCTTCTTCTTCTGCTCCTTGCATCGCCATCGCCATCGCCATCGCCATCGCCACCGCCCATCTTTCTCTTCTTCTTCTTCTTCTTCTTCTTCTCATGCATCCTGTCTTCCCCCGAGGCATGGCCCCAGCTCTCCTTTCGCCGATCTGCTGCCCTCCCTCGCCCGCTCCATCGGCTCCGCCCCTCGTGACAGCCGTCGCCCTCTGAATGCAGAAAGGATGAAGCTGCAAGTCCACCTCCTGGAGGCCCGGAACTTGAAAACCATCGATCGCCCACTTCACGTCTATGCCCACTTGAAAATGGGTAGTTCCAAACAGAACAGCTCCATCGCTACTACTTCATCATCGCCGTCATCATCATCATCATCGTCGTCGTCGTCACCCTCGGCTGCGTCTTTTTCGTCCTCATCTTCTTCTTCGGCTGATCCAGTCTGGTCTCAAGAGTTCACTTTTAAGGTAGACGACCTTGAAGCAGAGCTCCATGTCTCTCTTTGGAACAAGGATCGGATATCAGATGTGTTCTTGGGTCGGTTTGCGATCTCGGTTTCGACCGTTTTCGGCGCGCATAAGCAGAGGTTACCCCTTCGGTGGTATCCTCTTCAGGATCGGAGCAGTCGAAGGTTGAAAGGCTTAATCACAGGTGAGTGCGATCTCATCGTTTCGTTGCATTCATGATCATCGTCATTCTGTTCCTATGTTTCTTTTCGTATTCAAGGTAAGGTTGTACATTTAACAGGATGATATCGTGAATCCTGAGTACCGTAATATGCATTTGTTTTCATTTGTTCTTGTTAGGCTGTGCATAGCACTGAGTAGTTTTAGTTTTGTTTATATAGCTTTACGGACATGATCAGTTTATCGCTACTATGTAATTGATGTATAACTTCTTCTTCTACAATGCTGCGCTTATGATGGGTTTCTATGTTCATGCAATGTTCAGCATGAGGTTACCTTTCGATGCTGCCCTGCTTCATTACACATATGCTGATTGTGTAAAATGGCATTCTATGATCACCTAATGTTGAATGGACTTCTCATCATTGGATATGGTCTGTAGTCATTCTCTTCCATTATATATGTGGTGCCTTATGTTTCTATGTTGATGGAATGAAGTATATGGTATTGGTTTCTTGTGTTCTTTTTTTTTTCTCGCAATATATTGTATATGGAACAGCTTCTTTTGGTATTATGCTGTATCAGCGGAACTTTCTGATTAGTTGCATAAAATGTACCTTCCCCTGAGTAGAGAAATTGGCTGGATCTAGAACTCCATGACTTTCTTAATGAATGTTGAAAGAATCCGGATCTTCAGCATAGCTTTGTGGCCAATTCTCTTGAACCTCTCGACCTACATCAATTGGCAAATTTCTCATAAATTCCTTCAGAGCTATTTCTGTGGCGCAAATAGGCTTGATTTGAAAGTCAATGTGATTCTCAATGACTGTTGAAAATCTATTGATCTTCAGAGTAGCCTTGAGGCAGATTCTCTGGAATTTTGTGGGTGCTTTAAGTTTTAGCGATAAGTCGGATTTAGCGATGCTGTAGAATACTAGAGATATTCAGAAGACTTCATTCATTTAACGAGGGGATTCATTCCAGGTGAAATACGACTGGGATTCGTGCTGTCTGGAAATAATCCCAGCCTTCCATTGACGAGATTCCTGACTGATGTTTCTTCTCATGTCTCCACTACACCTGATAATTCCTATCTACCTCGATCCAGCTCATCTGATTCATTTCAGTCATCTCAGTCCGCAGATTTAACAAGTTCGCCTGATGACACATTGGATTCCAACCAACACTCAAGCCCCTCTTCTCTTCTTCAGCAAATATCTGGATGGCTTCCTGCAAGGGTCTTTCCATCCTTGTTGAAAATAGAGAGCACTGAAACAGATATTTCTGTACAATCTCACGTGCTCGATGACTGCAACCAGGCTGTGTGTGATGAGGTTGAAAGTGGCATGCCTTTGTTCTTTGATGATGATGGAAAGTCATTGTCATCTTCATGCGGAGATATGCCGCCACCTCTTGAAGGAGGGATTCTTGTTGATGCAAATTACCTTGTGAGCGTGAAGACTTTGAATAAAATTTTATTTGGACCCGGATCCCAGTTTTTATATGACTTGGCAGAGCTACAACGAAATACCGAGCTTGATGAAGGGCCTTGGAAAGAAAGTCAAGATACATTGTTACCGAAACGAGTTGTTAGTTGTGTTAAGGCAGCTACACGGTTGATTAAAGCTGTGAAAGCAACTGAAGAACAGGTTTACACTAGAGCAGATGAAAAGGGTTTTATTGTGAATGTGTTGGCAAGCACTCCTGATGCTCCATATGGCAACAGTTTCCGGATCAACCTCCAGTATTGTCTATTTGCAGGCCCTGATCTCATCACTGGTGAGAAGACTTCATCCCTTCGAGTTTCCTGGAGTCTTCAGTTTATTAGCAACACAATCATGAAGAGCTTTATTGAGAATGGAGCTAGACAGGGCTTACAGGATAGCTACAAACAATTTGTACAAGTCCTAGAAAAATATGCTAGAACGTTGCCAGATTCACAACGTGTAGAACATCAACAAGAGAAGCCTGATATAGCTGGGAGGATTCCAAAGGCCGACTTTCAGATTGCAAAAGAGTATTTCTGGGATTTAAGAATATGCCTCACGATATTGACCACCGTTATCATTTTGGTGCACATATCTATTTCAAAGCCATCCCCGAAGAGTGGACTTGAGTTTTGGAGGCTAGATTTGCCAGATACATTGCACGAGTTTGTCACTGCAGCTATTCTGGGAGTTCAGTTTAAATATCTATTTGAAGCTGTGAGGAAATTTTCCAGGGCAAGAACTTATAAAGGTACACCTTAAGTCTTTCTTGTTCTCGAGGATGAGTATGATTTGCTTGTAGTTTTAAGAGATTAGAGATTCTTAGGCTCTGATCATGGAGTTAAGGCAAGAGGTAATGGATGGTTGCTACGAGTTACACTTGTGGGAGCTGAAAACGTACCGACATCGAATGAGGATGGAGGGTCGCCAGATCCGTTTGTCGTATTCACATGTGCTGGACAATCACGGAGAAGTTCTGTGAAGCTGCAAACCTCCAATCCAAGATGGGAAGGTCAAATAAATACATTTTGGGAATTATCAAAGTAATAGCTTGATATTTTGAAATACCTCAGGGTACTCCACTTGCTCTATAATTTGTACGTATTTCTCTCTACAATATTCCAAGTTGGGGAGAATCATTGTAGAGAGATATTTTCTCTATGATTTCCCAAGTTGAGAGTTGTGGAAGAAAGGGAAGTCATTGAGAAGTATTTTTAGGATGTTGCACAATAACGGCTACAGTGGAGATGTTGAGAACACTAGGGACGTTTTAGTAAATGGGTATATTTTTTCTATATTGATCAGCTTACACACACAGCCTACTCATGGTGCTCATTTTCATTTCTCATTGTAGAGAAGTTCGAGTTTGATGCCACTGAAGAGGCACCATCCATTATGAATGTGAAAGTGTTCAATTTCGAGGGACCCTTCACGGAAGCAGAGTCTGTCGGCCATGCAGAAATAAACTTCCTGAAGAAATCACCTGAGGATCTAGCCGACTTAGCTGTATATCTCCAGGGTAAACATGCTCGTGCTTCGGGAGCTAAGATTCACCTCCGGGTTGTTCTAGTGAACACAAAGGAAGCAACGAGTGCTGTGGACTACATTCAAAAAGTAGAAAAAGAAGTGGGAAGGAAGGTACGAAATTAGACATACCCAACAAAAAGAGTGAAGTTCTTTTAGCTGCCACCAAATTTCCTCTAATTAGCTTTTGCTTATTAGCTCTGTAGATTAGTAGGCAGTCTTTCATGAAAAATGCATCCTTCCAAAGGTTATTTGCGCTTCCTTCTGAGGAGTTCCTGGTGAACGATTTTTCATGCTCTTTGAAAAGAAAGATCCTACTCCAGGTTGGCATTTCTTTCCTTCTCCTGCTTAAAAAATTATTTCAGGAGTGAGTTTTGGGGATCCAAAAATCTGAAACTAAAATCTACATTCTTTTGTGTAGCTTATCCTTTTTTAAATGCAGCTTTTCAGTTTTCGATTGAGTTGACATTTTTGTTAACCTTTTTTTTCAACTTCAGGGAAGGTTGTTCTTGTCTCCTCGGGTTTTGGCATTTTATTCAAACATCTTTGGCCATAAGACACGATTTACACTCTTGTGGGAAGATATAGAAGAGATAAAAGATGCAACACCTATTTTGGGTGCTGTAAGCACATTGCTAAACCCCACAATCTTAGTATTCACTAGAAAAGGTAGGGCAATGGATGCACACCATGGAGCAAAGAATGTGGATCTGAAAGGCCGTCTGAAGTTCCAATTCCAATCTTTTATTCGTTATAAGCCTGCCTACCGGTAAGGATGACTTATTTGTTTTTATGTAATGAAAAGGCTGCTAGTACAGTATTCATATATGGAAAAGTTAAATATGAAATTTTCTGTTTACCATACTTCTAGTAAAGAGTGATAGGAGCAATATCAACAAGATGCCATTAAGATTGAATGTAGGAAAAATATAGGCACTCAGCCATGACCTGTTATGTCACCTTCCGTTGATTAGATTGATTTCCACATATCTACATTACGAGTTCAATTTGCTTGTCTGCCTTCAAGTTTCCAGCAAGGCAGTGGCCATAGACCTTCAAGCTCCATGTGTGAATGTTACTTGAAAATAGATTTTAAGTGAGCCGTAGGTGTGCCCTGGGGCCTGTACCTCATAATATGCACGAACAACTGGCGATAACTGTTCCAATCAGCCAAAATGCATCAAAACAAGTGTCTGTGTCCAACCAACTGTAGACATCAAGGTAACTCCAAGAGGAAAATGAGAGAACTTGGGGAAGGATTCTTTTTTCTGGTAGTTCAAGGTTTTGGCCTTCTAAAACCTGCCAATACATTCTTGTTCTGTAGCTATGAAAATAATTTATGCAACTGTGAGAATAACACTAGAGATTTTCTTTTGTGTTTTCTTTCTATCAAGTTCCCTATATTTACAGAAGTTCTTTTATATGCCCAGAACGATGATTGCTTTATGGAAGTATCGAACACTTAGTCCTGAAGAACAAATGGAAATGATTGCAGATATTGACCAGGGTGATGAAGGCAGTATGACCACACATGGGCCACAAGTGGAAGAAACTGATACGTTTGTAGATGTAGATGATGTTAAGCTTACCGAGGTTTATGCTACTGAGCTTCCCCTATCTGTAAGTAGATAAAACAAACGTGTGATTGTCTATACATGTATGCACACAAACATTCATGCACGGACAATTGCATGCATATAAGAACACGCATGCACATACACACATACAGATGCATGCATGCATAAACACATTCACATACACGCATGCAGAAACACATCCGTACACACACAAAAGCACTACCCACATCCAGTGCATTGGTCGAGGAAGTGAATTGTTTGTAGTATTTTCTGTTTTTCGCGCAAAGGTTCTACCATCTTTGTTTGCTAGGTGTGTCTACGATGACCCTTCTTTTTGTAATGTTTCTCTTGCGTAATTTGGACAGATGAGTTTGATTATCCAAATATACGAGAAGGAGAATCTTCATGAAAGAATAGCAGAGAATGTGGGATGGTTGTGCTATTGTCCGACTCCATGGGAGTCTATGGGGACCGACGTTCAGCAGCGGCGAGTCAGTTTCAAACTAAGTAATCGGATCTCATTGTTTGGCACCAATGTGACGTGCATTCAGCAGAAGACCATCAAACGGAGTGGGCGTGGCGTAATTGTTGATGAAATCTGGACTTTGCACGATGTTCCCTTCGGAGATAACTTTCAGGTATACCCTTTTTACCTTTCCTTTCTCCTTACAACAATGAGTGGAAAGCTGTTGTTGGGCTCTAGAGGGTTTCCCCCCTACTTTTGCATATGTTTAGTATTGTATGCACCACTTCTCAGTGAAAGGCATTCCCGACCAAACAGTTAAACACAGCCAGCTCAATGTGGGTTTTTGTCTGCCTTTCCTCTTTTTAGTCGGATTAGGCCTTCGTGGTAAGAAGCATCGATTGCTGCACCTGATCTCAAGCCTCAAGCCTCAGTATGCACACAAATCTTTTAGTAGCCAGCATTACCAAGTGAGATGCAATTCTTTAGAACCCTAACCCTAACTCTAACCCCAACCCTAGAGCCTAAGCTGATTCCTCTGTACCATTCTAAGAAAATTAAAGGGAGACTTCCAAGTTGGATCCTTGGGTATTTGCTACTAATCTACGCATCTATTCCATGTAAGAGGGGTATTGTCTGGGATGGAAAACCAAAAAGAGTTGTCAATGCAAGTGTTAGCTTAGCTAGTCAGTGTGCAAAAGCAAGCAAGAAAAACAAAGACCGCTTAATGTTCTTGGTTGCCAATTGCAGATCCGAGTGCGGAAAGAGATGGAAGACCTGCCTTCAACGACAGCAGCAATGAGAAGCTCTTGCAAGGTTTCCCTTGGTATTGTGTGGCAGAAAAGCACCATGTTTCAGGCCCAAATAAGCAAGAACATATTCGATAGGTATACAAAACATCTGAAGGATATCATAGATGTCAGTGTAAAGCAGGTGCTAGATCATCGAAACGACATTCTTGATCAATGAAAGGGTGTCGATTTTTACATGCATCTAAAGATGTGTGTGCGTGTGTGTGCATATGTACATATATTGTGCTTGCATTGTTACGATTTGATCGACGAATTGTGCACGCGATTGTTGTTTGGGCCAATTGAAATATGTATTGGAACTGAATTGTTGGTGATTTCTGAAAGACTCACTTGTGCTCTCCAAAAGTTAGTTCTTCCATAGCTGGAAAAATCCCTCTGGACATTCCCAGATAAACAGCATTGGTTCAAAACTTTGGACTCGAGCAGTGGAAAATGCGTACCAGCATTTGTCGGAAATTTTCGAATTTGATGAGATGTTGAGCTCGAAATCTTCTTGGCAGATCCGACTTTGATCTTGCATGGCATCGACCTTAAGCCGCATGATGTGTGGCGTGTTTGATCTGACGATTCAATCTGATGAGATAACGAGCTCAAAATGTTCTTGGTGGATCGATTTGATCTTGCATGGCTTCGACCTCGAGTTGCATGATGCCTGACATGTTTGACCTGACAATTCAATCGAAACAGATATTGAGCTCAGATCTTCTTGCCAGATTGACTTTGGTCTTGCACGGCATCGACGTTAAGCTGCACGATGCCTGACATGTCTAATCTAACAAGTCAATCTAATGAGATATTAGGCTCGAATCTTCTCGGTGGATCTTCGACCTCGAGTTGCACGATGTCTGACAAGTTTTTGATCTGACGATTCAGCTTGATGAGATATCGAGCTCAAATCAAACGCTTTCGGCGGATCAACTCTAATCTTGCATGGGTGCGACATATCTAAACAGGCCCAGCAAGGCCTCAAGGGCTAGAATTAGGGTTTATATATGCACAGGGTTAGGGTTTAGAGTTTCAGGGTTTTATACCGAGGGAAAGTTACCCCCCCAAAAAACTCCAAAACAACTTTTATTAATTACATTTTAACGCTTATTGAAATTAGAAACTACAAAATGACGCCTAGTTTTATCGCTAATCGGATAATTCCCAATCGCTCCCATCCTTCTTTTTTGCTAATCGCTCCCATCGATCTCTTCTCATCTTCTCATCGATTCACAAATCTTCCTGCTAGCGATTTCGACCGATTGCTTCCTGCTTCCCACAACAGTTTTTTTTAGTTTTTTTTTCACTCGATTCCCTCGCCGGATTCGACCAAGCAAAAGTTGATGATTTCATAACATAATTAATCCGTTCCGAATCTATTGATTGATGGGCGTTTAATCTTTGATAAACCAGGCGTTTGATATGCAACTGCTAATTTTAGTAAGCGCTTAAAAATGTAGTTACCAGATTGGTTAGGGTTTTTTTGGGGCAATTTTCCCCATGTTTTAGGGTTAGGGTTTTGAGATTTCCTTTCTCTTTGTCGCAGCAAACAACAGACCAATTCCTGAGCGAGCGAGCGATCGAGCGATCCAGCTATGGCGTGGAGGAATGGCAGATGATGATTTGAATCGACAATCCAACGCCTATGCTTCTAGCCCTGCGGATTCAGCACATTCAACCTGAGTCTGATGCCTTCTCCTCCCTCGCCATCGCCCTTCTGATTGGAGAAAATGGTCTCCAGGTTTGCTTTACTTCTTTGCTTTTTCTGGTCGGATCTGTGCGGTTGTCTGCTCTTTGCACGGATCGCCGTCGAGGGTTTCCCGATGGCCAAGTCAGTGGCGAGTTTGTTATCGTTGAGCATTTGATTCTTGAGCTAAAATCTTGGACGGCCCAACCACTGGCCTCGATGATGATCTTCCGAATGAGCAACTTCATGGCTCGCTCGGTGCGGTCAGATTTGCGGTTGGTTGATCCGGGTAATGCTGTTGAGCCACCATGGTTCTGCTGTCTTAAACTAATGGCAGAATGAGCCATAAGACCACCACCATTGATCATCTTCACCTGGAAATGTCTGGTGTGCATGCTACAATGCACGCAACTTAGTCCTATATATAGGACCAGTGATCAAATGAAGAACATAATAAAAGGTCTGATTCTATATACAGAATGAATTAGCCTCCAACGTCAAAAGAACTGAATTTCTGATGTTGATTATATATGCAGAATGAGTCAACTTCCAAATTTAAGAAATTTGAGACTTTGTGTGGCTTTTCCCAAATCTTAAATGTACTTCCATGTGGATGGTCTTATCGGTTAAAAGTGGCGTAAGCTAAACAGCAGCCTTAGTATTGAAGGTGTGTTGAGTTTTACTACTTCTGTGCAATTTTGGGCAGTATATGAAGTCTGGCTTCATCTTTCCGAGCCCATTAATGGTGTGTGACGAATTCATAGTCTAGTGAAGCATATGCATTTGGACGAATGGACGTCAAACTGTTTTTTTAAAACAGTTTTTTTAACTATAACTGAGCTTATGCATCCTTTGCATATACGGAAACCAATAATGTATATGATAATGTCTCCAAATGGATTGTCATAATGTCGCTAACAGTCATCAATAGGCTAACGAAATTTCTTAGATGAATTCTTGTTTACGAATTATATTATTGTCTTTCGTGTTTACTTCTCATATATATTTGGAATTAACATTGTGTGGAGAGCTTGGTATCTGATAGTTTGAGCTTGAATCAAGTTCTTTTCTTAGCATTATTCCAGGGAAACCTTTCAAACCATTTTCACAATAGAGTCCATCAATAGGGAGTTATCTCTGAGCTAGCTGGACACTCGAACAAATTTGTTGCAATACACAGCTTCAGAACTTGAGCTTTGAAGATCAGTTACAAGTAGCGGTACTGAAAGATTTAAATCTCTTGTTCCTAGGCTTGAGCGCAGAGGGGGATTGATTATATAATAAGCCTAGGACAGAAGCATCTCAGCATGTGTAGCATAGAATCAGTGAACAAAACGTTGGTTAAGGTAATATACGCATCCTTGTAAGCGTAAAATCAAAGCCCAAGTTAGCTAGAGCTGAGTTTCAGGTCTGAATGTGTAAGCTCTATGCCCATTTGGCTTGTGAATCATATACAGGAATCGGAGTTCCTTGTCATTGTTCTGTCATTATTGTCTGTTTGGTTGTTTATGCTTTTCAGTCTTCGAAGTTGAGGCGGTAGTTGCTTGGTTGGTTGCCCTTTGGCACCCGCAATCGACTCAGGCTTGACCCCACTTTCCCTTTTTCTCTTCCTTCTTCTTCGTCGTCTTCTTCTTCATCATCTTTTCTCCGTGCGATCGATTGGAGGCGAGATACGTTGTCAAGCAGAGATCCCTGAATTGATTCAAGATTCGAGGGCAAGGCACAGTGACAAAGGGGAGAATTTGAGCGTGCAATGAAGCGGCACCAGCTTGACTCGATAGCAGATGGTGGACGATGGTGGGGTCAAATCGCAGCGAAAAACATACAAGGCAGAAGTGCAAAAGGGATGCAACTCCAACCCTAAATTCCTACATCGATCTGGCATCTCTTGAGATATCAGCCTAACTATGAAGATGTTAATGTAATCTTTCTCTCTTTCTTCTGTGACTAACCCTAAACCCTAAACCCTAAACCCTAAATTGACATACTAACCTAGCTAAGGTGATGTTAATACACCTTTCCTTCTTTCAAGTTTGTTATTTTTCATGTTGCGTAAAAGCGGAAAAGAAAAAGGGAATTACAAGAAAGGAGAATTAATGCATATTCTTGAATGAACGAGTGCATCGTCGTAGGTGGATAAATGAACGAATGTTATCGTAGGCGCATAACCAAAATGTTCGTTATCCAACAGCCAAAAGCAAAAAGAAATAGTAGGAAAGGAGAATTGATCCATATTCTTGAATGAACGAGTGAATTATGCTTGGTTCGATAAGTAAATGAATGCTATCAGAAGCACATAGCCAAACTATTTGTTATCAAAAAGCGGAAAAGAGAAATATAAAAGAAAGGAGAGTTGATGCACATTCTTGAATGAATCGAGTGAATCATCCTAGTCGAATAAATAGACGAGCGTTATCAGAAGCAGATAATGGGAAATGCTGTTCTCAAGATTTGAACTTTGACACTAGTGTGATTCATCTTAATTGGGCAAATAAATGAATGTTGCTATTAAGATTTGAGCCTAAGAAGTTACCGAACACTTGTGTAATGCTAGATTAACCAAAAGTGGGCTTAGGAATTTGGGTCTTTTTCGATCCTCGGAGACAGCTTTGAAAGATCCAAAGGAGCTCGCGATTGTATCTATCTATACACATTCTTGATTTTTAATATGCAGTTGCGGTTTTATAACTAATGTCAGGATGTTTTCTATTAAAAAAACAGGATTGAAAGACAATAGTCTTATGTGATGATATTCTTGTGTAATGCAGACTTTTCACAATGATTTTCTAATGATAATCTGAAGAGTGATTAGTGATAATAAATGAGAAATCTGAGCCTGAGCCACACACTTAAAAACAGAGATTTTTGAAACAATTTTGAAGAAAGTGGAAAAAAAAAAGGAAAAGACAAAGAAAAGAGAAATAAAAACAATTATTCCGCTCATCGCAGCCGTCCACGTGGCTCGGCCTCGGACGGCCCGGATCGTTCTCCGGCATGCCCATGACGGAGCGTGGTTGCATCCTCTCTCTAGACATCCTCTCTCTAGCCATCCTCTCTCCTCTTTCTAAATCTCTTTGATTCAGCTTATCATCTCTCTACAAACTCCCCCACCATCATCAGCACATCATCTCTCTAGAGATCCTCAGCACCACGATCATAAAAAGGCACCATCCGATCATCGACACATCATCTCTCTAGAGAGCACCATCATCATGATGGGGGGCGGTCGCATCCTCTCTCTAGCCATCCTCTCTCCTCTTTCGAAATCTTTTGACCCAGCTCATCATCTCTCTACAGACGCTCACCACCATCACCATCACATCATCTCTCTAGAGACCACGATCATAAAAAAGCACAGTTGGATCATCAATGCATCATCCCTCTACAGAGCACCATCATCATCACATCATCTCTCTAGAGACCACGATCATATAAAAGCACCGTTGGATCATCAATGCATCATCTCTCTACAGAGCCCCATCATCATCACATCATCTCTCTAGAGATCCTCAGGACCACGATCGTAAAAAAGCACCATCGGAATGCATCATCTCTCTACAGAGCCCCACCATGATCACATCATCTCTCTACACAGTTTTACCGCCACCACCATCACCATCACCACCATCATCATCATCACATCATCTCTTATGCTCACTGAAAGACATAGGTTGAGGTAGTGGAATCATCGCCATACTTTGGTGTTATTTTTCACTTCACAAAGTAGGGAAATTTTCTTGACACAAGTAGCCAAAGATAGATAGATCAACAATGGGATATCAATCTCTTTTTCAATTAGACAACCTCTTAAGCTTTATTGTCAAGCACAAGATTGATTACAACTATTGATACGAGTGCTATATTAGGCTTGTCGAGTGCGGAAGCGAAGAACCAAAGAGCTAAAAGACGACCACGGATGCTTGGTTTTATTGGCCTAAGTAGATGTTAATATATCTTTCTTTTTTTCTCTCTTTAGTGAGATCATCTTTGTAAAAATCTACATCATCTCTCTACAGCTCCTCACCTCCATCATCATCACATCATCTCTCTACAGGTTCTCACCACCATTATTGCTAAGAGCGCCATCATCTCTCCACAGACCCCCACCACCACCATCACATCAACTCTCTACAGTTGCACACCATCGTCTCTCTACAGCCCACCCCACCATCAGCATCATCATGATCACATCATCTCTCTAGGGAGTCTTTCAGCACCACCATCACCATCATCACATCGTCTCTCTGCAGATCACCATCGCCACTATCACATCATCTCTCTACGGAGTCTTTCACCACCACCAACACCATGATCACCATCGCCACCGCATCACCATCATCTCTCTAGAGATGCTCAGCAGCGTCACATCATCTCTCTAGAGATCCCCACCACGATAATCATTATGACATCATCTCTCCACTGTGTCTTTCACCACCACCACCACCAACACCATGATCACCATCACCAGCATCACCATCATCTCTCTAGAGTTGCCGATCATCGCATCATCTCTCTAGAGTTGCCGATCATCGCATCATCTCTCTAGAGTTGCCGATCATCACATCCTCTCTCTAGAGATGCTCAGCAGCATCACATCATCTCTCTACAGATCCCCATAACCGGCACCACCATCACATCATCTCTCTACGGAGTCGTTCACCACATTCACCACCATGATCACCATCACCATGATGATCAGCATCACCACCATCACCATCATGATCACCATCACCAGTATCACCACGATGATCATCATCGCCGCATCACCATCATCTCTCTAGAGATGGCGAGCATCACATCCTCTCTCTGGAGATGCTCAGCAGCATCACATCCTCTCTCTGGAGATGCTCAGCAGCATCACATCCTCTCTCTAGAGATGCTCCGCAGCATCACATCATCTCTCTACACATCGTCCTCGCCGTCGTCGTCTTCTTCTTCTTCTTCTTCTTCTTCTTCTTCTTCGTCTTCTTCTTCTTCTTCTTCTTCTTCTTCTTCTCCATTTCTGCTACATCTCTGCAGAGGAGGAGGAGGAGGAGGAGGAGGAGAAGCAGCAGCAGCAGAAGGGCTCTGGAGGAGAAGCAGCAGCTGAAGGAACGATCCGAAGCCCTCGCACCATGTCGATCTGATCCGATTCTCTGATCCGATTCTCTGATCTGATTCTCTGATCCGATTCTCTGATCTGATCTGAGCTCCATCTTTGCGTCAATCGGCGAAGTAGGTGCTGGGGAAGCGCGGGAGCAGATCAAATCCCGATCCGCCCTGGGATCATCATCGCCGTCGTCGCCGTCGTCGCCTTCGCCATAGCTTGCTCGCCCCTTCTTTCCTCTGCAGAGCTTGTGCAGCTAGCTGTGTCTACGCCATAGCCATGGCTGGGAAGCGCTTCAGAAGGACCACAAGCATGTCGCAGTTGGGCTCGAGCACCGCACAGATGATCCTCGACAGAAGCATCGTCCCCGCTCCTCCTCCTCCTCCTCCTCCTCCTCCTCCGCCTGCTGCTCCGCCTGCTCTTCCCTGTGCTTCTGCTACCGCGAACGGCTATGGCGATCCCCATTGCAAGATAGCAAGGCCAGCGATGGCGGAGCAGAAGCCTGCGGACGCGCTCCTTCTTCTTCGCCACGAAGACATCGCCATAGCCGAACCTCAAGACGTGGCAGTGTTTCCACGCAGCAACCCCAACCCCAACCCCAACCCTAACCCTAACCCTAGCCCTAGCCCTAACCCTAACCCTAACCCTAATCCGCTGAGCTTCAATCAACAGGATCGTCGTCATCATCATCATCATCATCAGCAGCAGCAGCAGCAGCTCAACGTGTCTCATCTCGTGGCCTATCAGATGGGCCTGTGGGCTCACGCAGCGTCTGCGAGCTCAAGCTTCCATGGCTCGGCCAACAGCTGGCAAGACGCTCCTCATCCTCACCATCACCACCACCACCACCAGCAGCATCTGCAGTACCACCATCGCCACCACGGCCTTCCATCGCCGTCTCCTGTGGATTTCCTGCAGGTCTGCTTCTTCTGCAAGCGGCGCCTCGGGCATGAAAGAGACATCTTCATGTACAGGTAAGCGTCTGCTTCCTGTACCTTCCATCGAATCTTCCTCGCTTCCCTTCCCTTCTCCATCCTTCTAACCTCTTTCCTGAATCTTCCTTAACTCTTTCTGCAGAGGAGATCGAGCTTTCTGCAGCGAAGAATGCCGCCATAGACAGATTCTGGGCGATGAGATGAAGCCCAGCACAGAGAAAAGCCCATCTGACTCCATTGTTGCTGCAGCTTGATCGGCGGGTGCTACCATATCTACCCTACATAAAACCTACCACATCTGGGAACAATCACCATCATGATTCCTTCCAATCCAATCTATGCAGCCTTTCTCTGTCTCTTCTCTCTGATGATGATGATGGTGTTGATGATGATGATGATGATGATGATGATGCTGATGATGATGATGAGGCTATGGGGATTTGCGTTGAGCAACGCAGTAAAATGCTTTTTCTTCTGTGAGATGTGGGCATTCTTGATGTCTGCATGAGAGAAGCAAATGTTTGCTGTATATCTGTATTTGCTTGTGTTGTGGAAGCATGTTTCTTGAGCTTTTCAGCCCCAGTTTTGCGATGCTCAATCCAAACAGTTTGGTATGGATCTGTCCAAATAATGTCATGCATGATTCGATGGCCGGAGTTTTTTGGAATCGGATCCAGATCAGATTAGATTCTGTTGGAATTGTATTGGATCAGACTGTTGTTGTTGTTGGGTCAGATCAGATCAGATTCTGTTGGAATTGTATTGGATCAGACTGTTGTTGTTGTTGGGTCAGATCAGATCAGATTCTGTTGGAATCATATTGGATCGCATCGGACCAGGTTGCATTGTTTTGGACCAAACCAGGGTTTTCTTGGATCGGATCGGATCAGATCAGATCAGATTGTGTTGGATCGGACCGGATTAGGACAGAACTGTGTAACAGATCAAAATCTATTTGGCTCCGATGAGATTAGATCAGATTGTGTAACAGATCAAAATCTATTTGGCTCTGATGAGATTAGATCAGATTGTGTACCAGATCAATTTGGTTTGGATTGGATCGGATTAAGGTCAGATGGAGATTTGTTTGGATTGGAGTAAGATTACCAGATCAGAATTGGGTCGCGGACTGTGTATCAGATCAAAGCGGGTTTTGGATCTGATCAGAGCTCATTGTGTGTGCATCATCGGATCAGCTCAAATGAGATTTGGATCGAATCGGAGCAGATTGTGAAACCAACCAGATGGGAACTCGGGGCCGCAATCAGATCCGACTGTTTTCAGATTCGATTTCGGAGGCAATGCGGTCGGGTTCTCCGAATCAGATCTCGCTGTTTCGAAATGCGATTCGAAACGAATGATCGAAAAATGTTTCATGGAACAATAGTTGGGGAAACGCCCGAAAGCTTTGCAATGGGCATATAGCCCCCCTATAAACACCCGAAATTCTTTTGCTGATAATGCTAGACAGCTTCGAGTGCAGAATTGCCGCGGCGGAAATGTTCTGGTTGTGATCGCGATTAGTACCTTAACCCTATCGTTAAACGGAATCGGACGGATTCTCGATGTTCGCTCTTGCAACGAGTCGGAGAGTATCGGAGAGAGAGAGAGAGACAGAGAACACTGCGAAGGGTGGTATTGAGCATATATTCTGATGGCAACTGCTTCTGTCGAAGAAATGGCTGGTTTCCACACTCTTCCAGCCTCTCGAGAAATGTCTCATATGCCTAAATGGTTCTTCTTGCCCCTTAATGAGAGCTGAGCTTGAGCTGAGCTTGAACTGAGCTTGAGCTGAGCTTGAACTGAGCTTGATCTGAGCTTGAGCTGAGTCTGGCATAAGAAGGGGCCAGTGTACCTTCTCTGTCAATACTCTGGCAAAAATATCGAGCATTCTTCGTGGTAAGAAAGGTATCGTAAAGCCCTTAAAAAAACAAACAAGAAAAAAAACAAAGAAAACAAAAGAAGTCGCTCTGGCGATCGGCACTGTAGATTGGGGCGCCGCGCAAAAAAGCCCCTTGGGGACATCTCTTGCTTGATGGATGGATTTGGATGAATGCATCGGTTCCAAATCGTTATGACATGTTGCCGGAGTTTGGTTTGGGAGCCTGTAATTGTACAGAGACACAGAACAGAGCGAATCGGCCACGAAACGGGATTCCAGAAAGGGCATCGATCGATTCCACGACGGATGCAGAAACCCCCTCCCTCAGGAGGGAGGGGCCCCCCTCCCAAAGAGTAGGCTCTCGATCGAATCGCTAATTGGGAGATTGGACTATTGTGGGTTGTTGTTTCGGAAAAGGCTAGTTTCTTAGTTAGTAGCATTGCCAGTTGTGTTTTGTGTCTGTGTTGTATCGTGGAGCATTGTTTCCGAGCCACTGTTTTCTTCGTTTTTTTCGTGAATGAATGAATGGATGAACGAACGAACGAACGAACGAGCGAACGATCGATCGATCGAATTAATGAATGAATGAATGAATGAATGCATGGATGAATGAATGAATGAATTAGCTGCCCTCTTTGCCTGTGGCTTTTTTTTTCCCCGCCCCCGGCCTGCGATTCGTACGAGTGCGCACGCAGACAAGTTGGTTGGGCTTTGTCGCGTAGCAGCGAATAATTGATCGCAAATGGAGGGCCTTTTTGATTGGGCTGGACTTGATGGGCACGCGCGCGATTCGTCGTCTACCCAAGCAGCTACTGTACAATGTGTTTGGCATTTTCCAATAATTCATGCATTTGCATTGCATTGCATTGCCCACCATCATCACCATCACCACCACCACCATCATCATCATCATCATCATCATCATCATCATTATCATCATCACCACCATCATAATCATCATCATCATCATCATCACCACCATCATCATCATCATCATCATCATCACGACCGTCACCACCACCACCATCATCACCATCATCATCATCACAATCGCCGCCATCACCATCACCACCATAATCACCACCACCACGGCCACCATCATCCTCACCATCATCACTATCATCATTAGCCTCGCCACCATCATGATCATCATCTCCACCACCATCATTAGCATCTCCACCATCATGATCATCATCCCCACCATCATAAACCTCGGCATCATCACCACCACCATCATCATCACCCCCGCCATCATCACCATCCGCATCACCACCACCACTGCTGCCACCATCATCACTATCGTCACCATCATCACCATCATTATCATCCTCATCACCACCACCATCATCATCACCATCGTCACCATCAATATCATTCCCACCATCATCACCATCAACATCATCACCACCCGCATCACCACCATCATCACCATCCGCATCACCATCATCACCATCAACATCATCACCACCCGCACCACCATCATCATCACCCCCACCACCATCATCACCACCCGCATCACCATCATCATCACCCCCACCACCATCATCACCATCCGCATCACCATCATCATCACCCCCACCACCATCATCACCATCCGCATCACCATCATCATCACCCCCACCACCACCACCATCATCATCATCACCATCATCATCATTACCACCATCAATCATCACCATCAGCATCACCATCATCGCCATCCCCGTCACCGCCGTCATCGTCGTCGTCACATGTCTTGGAAAACTCTAAGCCTTTGTTTTGTTTGTTCCTTTTGTTCTTCGGGGCCGATGATGCCCTTTACTTTGTCTTGAGGGAATAAATAAGGGGGAAAAAAAAAGGTCTAAAAACTTTGTGCGGAGGAGTGTTTGTGGCCGATGCGTGAGACAAAGCAACACGAATTATTGGCATCATTGAAAGATTATAATATCAAAAGAACTCAAGAAGAGAAAGCAGAAGACGTTAATATATCTTTCTTTCTTTCTCCTGTTTGACTGGGAAGCCTTCACGAAGGGGCCAGATGGCTTGTGAATGTCTCTGGCCCATAAGTTATAACCAAACCAACGAGACGTGTTCCACCTTGTCGGAAACAGAGAAGCCAGCCTAGCCTCCCTCTTCGTCACACCGAGAAAAAAAAAACAAAAAAAAAGTCTTCTTTGCGATGTGATCGCATTTGTTGAGGACATGGAGCTATTAAAAATTTCAATTGGTCATCAAAAGCCGCAACTATTTTTCAAAGAATCGATGCAGAGTCGAGTCAAATCGGCATCGATCAATGGTCACGAAGATAGAAAAAATTGTTCGTCATTGTTCTTCAAAGTGACTGTTGTAGGGCTCAACCAGGTGACATTTGTTAAACGATACGAAATAGATCTAGGCCACACTCGGTATACCATACCACCATGATGGACTAAATCATTCCTTGATAGAAGCTGAAGGAGAGATGCATGAGTGTCGAGTATAAGTAGAACTATGGGTTAAGATTCAACATGTCCTCACTTGCAAATCTAGGCAAACTACTTTGGTCCTTCAAGGCTATAGTCAAAAGGCCCATTTAGAGGAGCTTATTTTAAAACTAAAAGGAGGTTGGCACATGCCCTAGATAAAAACATATTTATCTGGTGCTTAGCTAGCAAAACATTCAAGAGGTGATGGGATTGAAAATGCATAAAACAATCTTTGGTATGTTAAAAGCAGTAAAGTATAAGTTTTAATGCTTGCTCCAATTTTCATGAAAATTGAGAAATATGATTTGCATGACTTGCCTCAGGATTGTTGTCCACAAATAGATGGATTAGATATATTATTCTTTGTGTAATATTAGGAGCTTGAAAGATGTAGAAGAACAGAAAAAGAAACGAGAACAATCTAATAAGAGAAAAATGTGTTTATTAAAATCGAATGAATACAAGAGGAGTTCGATACAATGTAAGGTTTTAAAGCTTAAGACTAATTTGATATAATCTATATATTTCTATTTATAAGTTTCTATAAAATAACCTAGAGATTTCTAAAATGTTCTAGAATGTTGTAGACCTACAATATTATTAGATATTTTAGATAATTATAAAATGTTCTAAAAAGTTCAAAAGTTTCCTTTGATATAATAATCATTATATTATGAAAAGTAACTTTTATTATTTTATGTTATGATAGGTTATCTCAATGATTAGGCTTTGGATTATGTGGGCTAAGGTCTTAGGTTGAAGTATAGGTGAAGTATAATATTAATGAATTCATGACATTATCTTTCCTTTTAGAATGCTAGTAGAAGGAATCATCAACATTGTAAGGTCGGGTTTATTAGGTTAACGATTATAGAAGTCGTTGATAAGAGCTTGAGCATTACAATATTATCGATGAGTTCCCATGTACATTGTTCGGGGTATAGCCTAGCCAATTAACTCGATAATACAACTTTTTGCACACAATCTTAGAATTGAGAATAGAGGCTACCTCGTGCTCAGAGCCATCAGCAAGTTGGAGAGGAGACGATCGCATCATGACATGATGTGAGATGTGAAAGATTGGATGAAGCTACAAATTTGTAAGAAGATCAAGACGTAATGTTGCATTATTAATATGCTCTGTGATGATAAAAGGACCTAAGTGTTCATAATCTAGTTTATCACTAACACTCTGTAGCTGGCTCGGGCTTTTCGTGTTTCTCAATTTTTGTTTTGCCTTCTCGCGAATCTTCACGATCGAGTATTCTTGATTTGTCGGCATAACAACCATACTCGATCACCAATCTTGAATAGAGACGAAAGACGATGTTGATCTGCATGGGACTTATGTTAGGCTTGAGTTTTTTAAATATCTATGTGGGCCTTGTGTTACAATTACTGGAGGTGTTGCTTCGCACTAGGGGTTGGTGAGATCACTAGATTGTCCAAGAGACATCATCGAGGATGGTTGCCAGTTTATCCATAAAAAAGGTGTAACCTTTGTGGAATAGTGTATTGTGTTATTGTACGCAAACTTTGTAAGATGCAATATATGACTTCAATCATATTATTGATAATTGATGAATCATCTGCTCAAGTGTTTGATTTTTGCGCTTTGTTTGGCCATTAGTTTCAGGATGATATGTTAACGAGAGTTTGCAAGAGATTTGAAACTCGTCACATGGGTGATACCAAAAGTGAGATAAATTGTGAACCACAATCTCTAATTATATTGTCTAGCAAACCATGATGGATAAATACATGATATTTGTTATTTCTTGACTACTGATGCTCTTTATGCAAGGAATGTCATCTTGATAAATCGAACCACTACGGTTAAAATAACATCAAAACCATGTGAAGGTGGCAAAATTTCAATGAAATCCATAGAAATGAACTTCCATGGCTTTCCTAGAAATGACAATGGTTGTAGCAAGCCATAAGGATGATACCTAGGCATTCTATCTTACAACATATGTCACATGTGCGAACGTAATCTTCAACAAATTTTTGTAAATGAGACCACCAAAATGATCGCTTCACTAGTTTCACATTCTTGGCAATACCAAAGTGTCTGGCCATATGGGCATCATGAAATCACTCTAACACTCAAAAGTGTGGTGATCAAGCAGGGACGTATAGGAGATTCTTGTATAAAAGTATGTTATCTTGCTGCTTGAACTCTTTATAACCCCAAGATGACCCATGCAATGTGGAGCAAGATACATGATTTGGACCAAGATGGGCAAAGACATCCGTAGCAAAATTATTAGAGTGAAATTGTTGTCAAATAATATAAAGCAGGCTTGAATCCAATGGCATGGCACAAATCGTTGATGTCAAATAGTATCAAGTAGGCTTGAATCCAGTGGCTTGAACCCTCAGTGTCACTAGAAGGTGCAACTAATACAACAAATAAGAAAAGATCTTCCTTTGCTCCTACTTGGCATAATTGTTATAAGGTCACCTGATGGTTGAAATTTGGTGAGGAGAAACAACTTGTTTGGTAGAGGATAATTTGGTAGCCTTGTATTTTTAAAGGGGAGGATCCTGGGTCCAAGACTTTACTACTATGTTTTTTTCTGAAGGGCACCGAATTTCTCATCGCCTCCTTGGGTTGTGTAGCTCAAACCATGGCAAACTACAGACTATTAGATGCTTGGGGTTACAGATTATGTTAAAGGAAACTACACATCATAAATCACCTAAGAGTATGTGTATTAGTTCAGACTCCTCGAATGTCTTTCTTGAAGCTAAGGGTTGTCCATGAATCACTATTAAAGAAACTGGGTAAGGAAGTTAAAGCAAGGGTATTTGATGTTTTTGCCAAAAAAAAATTGCGCTATAAGGGTTAGTTCGTCTCAAGGAATATCAATTGTAATGACATAAAAACTAACTAATTTATAGTGGTTGATTGATTCCCTTCCCATAGTGTGGGAATGTTGTTGATTGTTCTTACACTATTCATGTCTCACTGTCAGAACCAAGCAAGATATTCAAGAAAGATATACCAGAATAGAAGAAAAAAAGAGAGCGGACTAATAAGATAAAATTATCTTTATTAGAATAGAATGAATAGAAAACGAGATGGATACAATGTAAGCTTCTGGAGCTTAAAATTGATATTGATTCGAACTGATTTGATATAATCTATATGTCTCTATTTATAGGTTTTTATAAAATAGCCTAAAGATTTCTAGAATGTTCGAGACCTAAAATATTCTAGGAAATTCTAGAAGGTTCAAGAGTTTTCTTTGATACAATAATCACTATATTAAGAATTAGTCTTTATCATTTCACGTTGTCGTAGTGTCTAACCTCGTGGGATTCACGAGGGGATCTTGCCTCTTCTACCTATTCATAACTAGCCTAGCTGTATTCTTCTTCCTCCTAGTCCAGAACTTCGGCGGTTCCTATCCGACTCATGCAACGATCCGGAGCCGAAAGGCGTGACACAAGTGGTGAACCCGACGTGAAACCAGGTGGCAAGGAGATAGAGAATCAACTAGAGGCTAGCAACATGGTGATGATGTTCGAGCGCATGCTACAAGAACAACGCTCGATGTCGGAGATAGCGGCAGCAG
>JBBBWG010005792.1:15087-27520 GCA_037176905.1 Azolla pinnata
GCTAGAAACATTTCGGCCAGTCTGTTCGATGTTCTTAGAAGATTTTGCGACTTCTCTCGTTTTAAATGTTTACGGAGTTGTCGTTCTACAGATACAAGTTCTGTTTACGGAGTTGTCGTTCTACAGATCAAGCTTCTCTTCTTCTTCTTCTTGGGAGGTGACACGTCAGCCCTAAAATCAAGCCTCTTCTTCTTCTTGGGAGGTGACACGTCAGCCCTAAAATCGACGGTCTTCTTGTTCATCCGGGTGACACGTCAGCCCTAAAATCGGCCTTCTTCTTCGCGGGAGTGACACGTCAGCCCTAAAATCGACCTTCTTCTCGGGCCAGAGAAGGTTAGGGTTTCGTGCAGGGACGCGGAGACGCAGAGACGCAGACCTAAAGCTAGGGCTTGCATCGCTGTGCCCCTCTTTGCTTCTTCTCCCTCCCTGTGCCAATCCCTTCTGCTCTCCCTGCTCAAACACCCTCGCCCCCCGCCGCGCGTCCGTACACCGCCACGTCCATGAGCTTCTCTCCTCGTCATCACGAGCTCCATGGATCCTCCGCCCAAGGCGCCTGATGCTTCCCTGGAGCAAGATTGGGGTAATGGAACATCCTCTCTCTCTCCTCTCCGTGTGTTTATCTCTTCTTCTTCTTTTTTCTCTGTCCATTGATTCCTTCACCGTGATCCGTCTCTCGTTTTGCATACGTTCATGCAATCCAAGGGCATTGTGGGCACGTACGGCGAATGTTTCTTTCTTTCTTTTTTTCTTTGATTCTGCTGGACTCTTGTCTTAAAAATCGAGTTTTTCATCATCCATGCAAGGCCCGTACAGTCGAACACTGGATGAGCATAGCACGCGCTATGTTTTGATATCTAACTGTAAGGTTGCACAGATTATATATGTGCAGGGTTTCATGCTGCTATTGATCCTCGGTTTAGGGTTCAGGGTTTAGGAACTGGCATTGTAACTATACAAGGGAGAGGAAGAATGATCGTTGTAGGTAAAATCGATGGGAATGCAAACAGTTATTTTATGATTGCAACCAAGAATCATGGAAGAAGGACTTCTGAAGAAGAACTTGCCATCTTATTTGGTTGTTGTCAGAGCTATGAAGAGATCATTTCGGTGTATATGCTTACTGGGGTGTGCGTTTATCAATCGAAAGTGAATCAATCCAGGAGGAGAAGTGTCTAAATACAAACTGTTGCTGGAAGGACAAGTCATGCTAGGTCATATGGAAGGAATTCGGTTTAGCAATCCTGTGTGTTGATTAAATCCTATACACTGTAGATCAGGTAGAGAGAATTCAACAAAAACCAGCACACTTAATTTTGTATATGGGAAATCATCAGTTTAAGCAATGCTAACAAACAAAACTGGTATACTGTCCGATCTCATTTGCTATGTAGGGTATGATCACATGGCAGAGTGTATTTTTGTTACTGTCACGAGCTCATTTCAGAGATGTGAAAATCCTATAGTGTGTATGTATGCATGCATTTGTGTATGTATGTTTGTACATTTGTTGCTTTGAGTCATGTTTTCTATTTCATCCTGTGCAGATGCAGATGAGTTTGAGATTCCAAACTTGAAAGCAGAAAAGAGTCAAGTTCATGGACAAACTAACACTGTGAATATCGATCTGATTCAAAAGGTGCACTTTGCTGAGAGACCTGATGGGCTTTTTCATATTCATATTCTAAAATTTTGATTGTGTCAAGGGCCATACATGCTCACTGAACATGCTACACAGGAAAAAGTTGAAGTGGGAACTATCTATCTCGGTCCCCATGGAGCTCCACCTTCTCAACTGAGGCAACATGAACTGAAAACTGCTACCGTAAAGAAGATCAAGCGCAAACAAAAGATCAAAGAAGCAGATAAGAAGACCTATGACGTGGGCAGAGAAAATAAAGTGGATTCCATTCATGAATTGATGGGTAGTAAAGCCAATTACCATAGCCCCAGAACAGAGCAGAGTGGATGGCTCGATCCTCATTGCCACGAGAAAATGTTTGAGCGCACTTCTTAAGCAGCGAAAAGGATTCACAGGACACAAATTTCATCTTTCTCACATGTTTGTGCATTCAGGCTGCCATATCATTAGAATCAGAGAAATACCCTTATTTTACTCTTAATGTATGCCCCATTGTTCAACCACCTTAATGCCATCTACATAACTGAGTGCTTATTTTCAGGACCAAGCAATTTTTTACTATAACCAACCTATCCGTTTCTACATAGAATTCTTGTTAAACGAGTCACTTATGGCATGCCTCATCGTATATGCAACTTAACAAAGTGCTGTATGGTTGAGCGAATGTTCGGTCCTGGTTTGGGACATCCACTGGGTGGTAAAGAGGGACAATCTATTTGTTGTTTTCAAACTGGTGCAGAGAAATCTTCCTCTTGAAACAATCGAATGTTGAAAGAATGTGAGTGGGCGACTATCGATTCCATGGAAACTGATTTGTGTTCCAGTTTATTTCAAACAATTTAGCAGATCAAATTAACTGTGGCCTTGATACTCTGCTACGTAATATTGACTTGGTTTATACACACCGCCCTGCATTCTCGATTGATTTTAGCTGTTCAAAGTTTTATCTTTGCGTTTGGGTGTAAGATTCTTTCATAATTAATAAATGGAACAGGATATGGAAGGTATACTCAGCAGTTTTTGCGATTGTCAAGCGGTACGGAAGATTTCTATACGGGGCTCAGGGTTTAGGGCTCGAACAGTTTGACCAAATGTTTGCCTCTGTTAAACAATGCACTTGGGATTAGGGTTAGGTATTTATGCTCCAGGTTTATATATCCTAGAATTGTGTTCTATGGTTCAGACAAGCAAAGTCATCCCCTCTCACGAGGAATAATTGACCCTAAAGGATCAGATTAAGGATTCACATCATTAAATCTAATGTTGAGCATAGGCTAAAACTTTCATATTACAAAATACAAAGAAATGAATAAAACTTTCAATCTAACAAACTATCACATAAAATAAGCACCGTAGTACCATCGTTTAGTAAAATAATCACCATAAACCTACAAATGTAGGTCAAGATAGGGCATCGTTGAGGTTGGCTGCTCTGAATGTTGGTCAGTAGCTCTCTTTCCTTTAGTTTCTGTCAAATGATGTTAGGTAAATCTTCTCGTCATTTCAATCAAGCGAGCTTGTCAAATAGTACCACAAAGTACTTCTGATCTTATCACCTCAATTAAGCTTCAAAGTTGCACCGCGTAACAGTATTTTTGAAGAAAGAGTTGCAAAAAGAAAAAGTTTATTACAAAGTATTGACTCAACCATTGCTAAAGTTTCTTTAGTTCTCTTTGTACGTTAATAAAAGAGAGATTACTTGTTTCATTTTTATCGTGAACATTTTTATACAAACAATTGATCAATAAAATGTTGTTACAATGGAAAATCCCATAGAACATTAGCAGTCAACAGAGAGAATCTATATTCGTGACGACACAAATGCACCGAGCTTCTCCTAGTAGGATTGCGAACTAGAGGCTCGAGCTATGTATGTGTCATATAACTGGTCCTCAAAGAAATTGATTTTACCCAATAAAAACTAGACCCTGCAGTTACATGGGTAAAAACACTACAATACTCCGGATTCTACCTACCCATTCTGACGTCTACTACTACTTCCAATAAGCTCTTCCAATAAAAAACGTTTATCCGTCATGGTGCTGACCACCGTCCTGCTAGAAACTCCTCATAGAAGCTGGAATCTTTTGCAAGCATATAGAACACTGGGAAAAATGAAATCAGCATTAGAGGTTGGAATTAATGTTGTCATTGGAAAATACGCTCAACTACAGAAGACCAACCAGGTACTCCCTGAACAACATAGTTTTTCTTTGTAAGCACATTGTTGAGAGTCAACTTTTCTGAAATATGTATCCACTTTTGATTGGTGTCTTCTGCATTCAATAGATGTCAAACACACGTTATGAATGAAAGTAGTTTGCTGATACTTGGACTTCTTAGATTGACAAAGGGAAGGTATAATATGAGTCAATTGATAAGTTTGCAGCTGGGCAATCACTTTGATCACTATGGTCATGATGTTAAGATCTTATAGAAGATTTTCAATAGAAAAACCAAATATGGAAAACATCATGCATACTACTAGTCACTTACTAAATATTGCCAAGCTGTCACGACACCATACCTATATGGAGGTCATCGAGATCTGGATCCTGTGTATCCTTGCCAAAATCAATATTTTTACCCTCCAACAAGTTGCTCAGAATTTGTTTCCTTGATAAAGAAGGGCGGGTATTTGCCTGTTCTGCAAATAATCAAAATAGGCAATAGAATGAAACCGGAAAACAAGGATGAAATTCTGTGCTTACCTCATAAAAGATTGTCACATTGTTACGTGTGTAGCTTTGCTTATGGTCCCAAGGCAAGGGTGAAGCATTTTCTCCAAAAATGTTTGAAGTTGCTGTTAGGGAGTGCAATGGAGAGGATTCTTTTCATGAATTGTGACCAATATGATGGTAGAATTTTAAAGACTAACTTTTAAGGATATCATATCAAGATGTGAGGAGAAAATTTCAACTTCACAGAAATCCTCGACGAAATCAGTAGCCATCAATTCTGGATAGTGGAACAAGACAGGCCAGTGTAGTAATTTGCTTTTATCCAGCCAGGGCTTTCGACCAGCCGTATGTTCCTTATAGCTTGGCTTACCCATTTTTATACCTCGATTGAGCAGTGCAGATACGAGTGTCTAGCCAGCAAATAGAGAAAGATCTAAATCAAAACCAAGCATGGATCATGCTGACACCTCGTCAATGAAAGTTCCTATTCAGAATAAGAAGGCGTTTCCTTAGATCATAGCAAAAAATGTAAGTCATCAATTTACCTCAGCTTCTGAAAGTAGCAGAGCTTCCTTTCTTTTATGTTCTGCAGCATCTGCCAGTTTTTTGTCTACAATTGTCTTCAGTTTTAACAGCTCCACGTTAGTTGGATCATATTCAATTCCAACAGAGCAAAGTTCTGCTGCCTCCTCGAAGGATTCAAGAGCCACAGCTGCTTTTGCACCTCGGAAATAAGCCTGAAACAGCAGTTTAAACTGTCAGAGAAACATGTTCAACTTCATGCAAACAGTCTAGGAAAGAGTAGGAAATAGGGCATAGTTCCAAACACATATATTATCACCTCAAATGCTCGATTTATCACCAGCTAAATAAACCGAATAACAGTTTATCAATGGGTTTTTGCACGACCAAAATTACAAAAGGATAAATTGCAAATACTCGCAATGGCCTACTAGGAAGTGAAATAATTATGTGAATGAACAGAAATTTAAAAGCATAGAAGTACCTTAACATATGACTTATTCAATTTTAGAGCCTCTTGTGCATCACTGAGCGATCTTCTATAATTTCCCAGCAATAAATGAGCCTGAGATCTGTTGGCATACAAAATGGCACTATTCAGTGCATCCATGGTTTTTTGCTGAATTGCCCTCGTGTAGCAATCAACAGCATCTTTATAATGGTTCTTCCCCATCTTCATGAACTCATTACCTTTCTCCTGCAACATTATTCAAGCAATTGTTCTCAAAGTTCCCTTTTTATGCAAATCTATGTACGTATAGTTGTTTATCAAAGATTAGAAAGCTCTTGCTAGCATCATACACATTATCAATGATCCATATTTCTATTCATACCTAGCTTATTATTGACAGCAGAAACGGCAAACATAAAAACAACATAATACTCACACACATCAAGTTATATGTTAGGAATAACTTAGTACTGGCTACCGTGTATCTTTATAGATTCACATTTCTGGTGCTTTTGACCTATAGATATGCAATTTTTTCAATCATGAGTGATGTGTGTGATGTTTACATGCGGAATTAAAAAAGATCGGCATGCAATGTAGCATTAACTCCATTTCAATCTGCTGCCAATTGTTCCTTGTTCTAGATAAGAGAATCGGTAAGTGTGCTTTGTATTTGTAGATCATCAACAACATCTTTCACAGATGTTTGGAGACAAAGACGAGCGGGACCTTTTCTGGTGTATCCTTAGTTCCTACAACATAGTTCTTTGAACTCAAAATACATGCAAATAAGATCAGAAGTTAACAATCAAACCAAAGCAGGAAACCCAACCCTATGCGGAAGAAACCTAAAAAGACCGAATTGATAAAAAAAAGAACCAATCATATATCCTTAATGCATGATGCACAATAGGTACTTGGTTCACTAACCTTGAGTTCGATTGCAGCAGATTCCTTGAGTGCGGAGATAGCGTCAAGATCCGCCTGAACTTCAGCAGTGATATCGTCAGACGAACCTTGCTCCAGCCACAGCGCCATTGCACACTGACGACACACTAATAACTGACCCTCAAGGATCAGATTAAGAATTCATATTACTAAATTTAATGTTGTGCATAGGCTAAAGGTAATACACTCGTTCACTCAGTTCATATTACAAAACACAAAGAGAAACGTATAGAACTTTCAATCTAACAAACTCTCACGTAAAATAAGCACCTTTAGTAGCGAAAAGATCACCAAATACTTACAAATGTAGGCCAAGGCAGGGGATCGTTGAGGTTGGCCGCTCTAAATGTTGGTCAGTAGCTCTCTTTCCTCTAGTTTCTGTCAAATGATGCTAGGGAAAGTACCATGTTTATGATGTCTAGAAGGAAAAGAAAGTAAAATCAATCTTGGAGGTGGGGAAGGAGACTTACTCGTCGTTGGGCGGTTGCTCTGCACTTGCTTCTCCTCTGCTCTGCTCTGCGCTGTTCCTTCGTCTGTGTTCTCCTGAGAGAGGAATATGGGTATGCATGCATGGATGTATGCATCGATGTGTGCATGCGTGTATGAATGTGTATGCATGCGTCCGTATACGCACATGCACATACATCCATGCATGCCTACATGTCCATAGGCATGCATGGATGTATGTATCTGCTTGTGCATGTATGCATGCATGCGCGTATACATGCACGTATATATGGATGGATGTATGTATACGCACATGCACACACCGGCATATACATCCATGCATGCTTACACATCCATTGGCATGCATGGATTGTATGCATCTGCGTGTGCATGTGCGTGTGCATGTATGCATGCATGCGTGTGAGTCCGTATACATGCACGTATATATGGATGGATGTATGTATGTGTGTAAAATCTAGATGGGTTTCACTAGATACGATGATGTCTTTGGAAGTAGACATGAAGATCGATATCACAAACCGTGATGTCTTTATAGTAAACCTTGGCTTAAGTCCGTAGTTGAAAACGTCAAAAACCTGGATCAACATTATATACATCAAAATGAGAAAATAAAATAAGGCTCGATTAATATACCATCAAAATCACAAAAAGTATATAAGTGTTTGTTAAATCGTACTCAGATTTTGATATATCAGTTTAAACCAAAGTTGTGTAAGGTCTTATGTAGCTATAGATCACAAGTTCAAATTTATATGTAAACTTTTTTGTATTGGTACTCATGATACAATGTCTTCCTTTGACGATGAGTTCCACGAGTTGCAACACGAGAGCAAAGACCTGGCTTATTAGGATAAAGACAATGGAATTCCTTTAAATGTTGAGGAGCATTGGCAACATTCTCAACAGGTTCCCATATCTAATCATTAGACATGTACCCAAGCCAGTCCATAAGATAAAATAACTTGTTGCGCATCAGTTTTGAATCCAAAATAGCATGAATTTCATATTCTAGTCTTTCTGCAAGGTAGACTAGAGGTGGGGTTGGAAATACTCGATTTGCAATAGAAGTAAATGCACAAGGTTCTAGTAATGAGAAGGGGTGGGGCAACAACGAATCTGCCTTGTGTAGATACCGTGAGATAAATATCATACCCTCTTGGAACAACCACCCTTCGCTTGTGCTACCATCCGACCACGTATTTTGTCTCACAAAATCTTTCAGCATTTTCATGAAATGCTCTAAGAAAAATATCCATCTACTAGAGACTGGGCCAAATATCACCATATCCTAAATGACGTGGACCAGCAAGTGGACATGGCTAATCAAAATGGATTGCGAGAATGTATCCTCAAGAAAACACACTACCTATACTGCTTATATTTGGGCTGCCTCTAGACTAGTCGGGCCCACCTGTTTGGCACTGACAAATTGCATAAGTGCATTGAGCTTGTATGAACACTAACGTAGGTGTATTGATGCACAACTAGATACATTGATCGACATAATGAACTGTGGATGATAATTACAATAGATATTTGTCAGTGAGAAAGTTAAAACCTATGCCAGAATCAATGTCCATAATTTCTAATAAACTGATTAAGATTCTGATTTACCTGTAACATCTTATGCCAATCATGCACCTTCAACCCAAGTTGTTCCACCCCTTTTCATCTTTGTTTTGAGAATACCCCTTGATAATGTCACTTGGCCATTCTTGCATTCGATCGACCATGCACTACGCATCTTCCTGCAACACTGTAAGTCTATCTGAATCGCCAAAGAGTTACGGATGCCCATCAAGTGGTCCCACAACGTCGTCGTGACATTCTTGAAGGTGTGCATAGGGTCCAACAAGTGGTTAATTTTCAAGTCCTCCCAATAGGGCAACTTGAAAAATATGGACAACTTACAAAGATTGCACAAAGAGATAAGTATAGGGTTAGGGTATCGGAGTTATGTTGAAGCAACTATATAGCAACGTTGCAAAAATTATACAAAAAATGTCATAAACATGTGCTTTCATACTTGGATATCCCTGGCAACTGTGCAACAATGTTGTAGTAATGTTACAACAATTGTTCAACAAAGTTACATTGCAGCAACTGTGCAGCAAATGTCACTAACATGTGCTTTCACAACTAGACATCCTTGGCACTGCTTCTCCATTAGCTTGCACCCATATCTCTCTCCACTACTGCATTGACATGCATACTATTGCTACACCATTTTCTGATGGTCGGTAACGATGATGCGTGAATGGAAGGAATCTGTCGTGATTCTTGTAGATGACTCGTTTAAGGTGAGGCGGTCGCATTGACATGATGGGAAAGCCCACATCTAGCACATGCATGGTACCTTGAGGTCAATAAACCTGCGAGATAAACAAAAATTATTTAGAGTAGTTGTGCAAAGTTGTCTACTCCATCCTTAATTAAACTATTTTTAATTAGTCCTAACTTTAACATTGCCCAAATCCTAGAAACTCATGCATTGTCCACATTAGAATGGCTCTAATTGGAATTGATGTTTAGGCAACGCCTTTAACATATCCTCCATGCGAACCCCTTATTAGAATAATTGCAGCTCTTCCACCAACGATGCCAGGTACACATTCATATTCGCTACCTTATACTTGCTTTGGATGAGGAGTGCCATTATGATATGTTTCTTCGTTATCACAATATGCGGAGGCAAGTTGCAATTGACCAACACAGTATGTGATGTTGTGAAGCCCAAACAGGTTCACACTACCTGTGCCTAAACCTAATCTCAAGTTCCGATATTTACCTCCAAAATCTAGCCAAGTTGCATCGATGTTTTACTAAGCTAGAGAATTGGCCAGTATTGTCCACTTCCTATCTTGGCTACGATGTGTTAGATGTCAATCTATCATGAGTACCAGTACAAAAGGCTTAGGTGTATTTGAACACATGATCTATAGCTACATAAGCTCAAATCTTATCCATCACAATATCTTACTTTAATCAATAAATATTATATTTTTACATTTGATAATATGTTAAAGCATTACCATATTAACGTTAAAAACGACTTGCGACGTCTATTGACATCGCAAGTCGTCTGAGCTACTACGTGGCATTCATACATGAGGCGTGAAACAGTATAAATACTGAGATGGTCTCAGTATTGAACCATTCCGGTTCAATGCCAGTCTTTGGTGCCGTATACTCCAAGTCTCCTGGTAATACATATCTGGTCTTCTTCTTTTCTGGTTTTCTTCTTGTCGTGTTCGTGTCTTCCAAGTCCATCGGTGTCGACGAGCTTCAGCTGTGATAGTTTGAACCTGAATTTCCACTTTTTTTTCAAGTTTCTTGTTCAAGTATTATTATCACAATGGAGATTGTTAGCAAGCAAGAGTACGATCGTATTCTATCAGGGCTTCACCTTCTTAGCACAAAATTTGTCGCATTAGAACAAGAAAATAAAAAATTTCTTCGAGATTTACAAGTATTGAAAAGGCACAACAACACGAAGAGCTATCCAAAAGAGTGCAACAACTTGAATTAGTTGTATTATCTCTTCGACAACAAGGTTCAACATCCTAAAGTTCAATTAAAGAGCCAAAGATTAGTTTACCAGCAAATTTTGATGGTACACGCTCCTAGTTTCGAGGTTTCTTAAACCAGGTGCGTTTAGTAATTAATATGCATCCCAACAGATATCCAAGTGATGCATCTCGAGTAGGGCTAGTTGGAACACTGTTGATGGGAACTGCCCTTGCATGGTTTGCACCATTACTGGAGAAGAAATCCCCAATATTAGAGAAATTTGAAACCTTCATTACTGAATTTCAAGCAAGCTTTAGCGATACAGATAGTGTGAGAATAGCGATAAACAAGATTCGAAGATTACGTCAAGGTGATCGACCTGCTTCATCTTACGCAACAGACTTTCGACTTCTTGCTTGCGATATTCCTTGGGATGAAGCAACGTTAATGGACTTATTCCGATATGGACTGCGTAATGATGTGAAAGACTTGCTTTTGACCTTTCACAAAGAGCCTAAATCACTTACAGAGGCAATTAGTAGAGTAGTATGATGTGATAATCGACTATTTGAACGATGTTCCGAGTGACAACAATTCTTGTGACCAAGGGGAGATCAAACTTATGCTTCAATCGTAGCAGCACCACCTTCAAATCCTATGCAAACAATCAATGATGGTCCTACTCAAATGGAAATTGATGCAACACGTCATCGAGGACCACTATCTAATGCTGAGAAGCAATGACGTTGGGCAAACCGATTATGTTTGTATTGTGATGGACCAAGTCACATACCAATTACTTGTCCTCACAAGCCAAAACGACAAGTGAACCAAGTAAATAGCCATAAACTTGAATCAACTCTTATAGTTCGAGGTAACAATCCTGGTGCTTTTAGTAGTTCCATCGATCCTTGTCAGTCGAATAGCTTTGAAGTTTAGACTCAATTAGATGAGTTGTTAAACGAGTAGGTCCACCCAAAATTGGAGCCATTTGGTTGGACAACCCAACTTATCTAGAGTTTGTTCTAACTACTAGTTCCATTCCATCCAATAGAGTTAGTAGAGTTTTTGCTGCAAATGTTGACCTTAGTACATCAAATGGTCATCGAGCCTCAGCCTCTGCTCTTTTAGATTCAGGAGCCAACTCTTGCTTCATGGACCGAGAATTTGCCCTAGCACATAGAATTATCTTACAGAAAATATCCCACCCAATATCAGTTTCTGTCATTGATGGTCGTTGTATTGCATCTGGAGACATAGTCGAAGAATCTGAATCAATTCGAGTAGTTCTTGGTAGTTTGGCTTGTAATATCTCCTTCAACATAATTGCAAGCCCGGAACATCAAATTATCCTTGGTCTACCTTAGTTTGAGCTCCATAATCCTGAGATAGATTGGCGAAAGCGAGTTATCAAGAAACTCTCACAAAACCGTTTAATGTCCAATACGTAACATCACCAAATTTCAACCATTTCTTTACAACAATTATGTAAAGATGGAAGAAACAAAGAAATGTTTGTATTTGCAATGGTGGCAAATCTAATATCTGATCCATAGAATCGAGATGTATTGCTTCCATCCAAATATCAAGAATTGCAAGTCTATGTTTTTGACAAGGTTAAAGCTATTGACACCCTCCCAGAACATTGTCAGTATGATTGTACTATTGATCTACAACTAGGAAAAGAGCCACCATGGGGACCAATTTATAATCTGTCACCGTCAGAACTTAAAGCTCTTCGAGAATACATTGAAGAACACTTGGCGAATAGACTTATTCGACATTCCAAAAGCCCTGCAGGTGCACCTATATTTTTTGGCAAGAATAAAGACGACTCTTTACGGTTAGTTGTGGATTATAGAGGATTGAACAAAGTCACGATTCGAAACCGGTATGCTTTACCCCTGATCTCAAACTTGTTGGAACGCCTTAGTGAAACCAAGTATTTCACAAAATTAGACTTGCGGGGTGCATATAACCTTTTTCGAGTACGCCTAGGAGATTAATGGAAGAAGACATTTCGCACTCGATATGGACATTTCGAGTATACTGTTATACCTTTCGACCTTACCAATGCACCGGCCATTTTTCAACACATGGCGAATGATATTTTTCGTGACTTCTTAGATGTATTCAACATAGTGTATCTAGATGACATCTTGATCTACTCAACGACACAAGAAGAGCATGACCTGCATGTTTGTCAGGTTCTAC